>CM035423.1:117298864-117411364 GCA_020310875.1 Ceratopteris richardii | reverse complement strand
GGCAATGGTACACCAGAATTTTGTATTTGATTCTTATATGGGAGTGCTTTGCCACATTTTGTATTTGTCTCATATATGACAGTGCTTTGCCACACTCTTGTACATGCTTCATTTATGAAATATAACTTTTTTTGTACATGGTTCATTCTGATCATCTCTTTTGTGTCCGATAGTATTTGCTTTATGAAATCATATTTCGGTTGCCATTAGAGTACACATCACATGTACTCAAATTTTTTTAGGCAAAGTGTATTGTCTTTTGCTAAACAACATCATGGTAATATTGATGTAGCAAAACACAACACACTTTGCCCAAAAAAATTTTGCAGATATGGTCGTCGGTACTCCTAGGATGGTCGCCAGTAAATGCGACGGTACTCCAAGCAGTCACTGGTATAGGCATTGGTATAAGCGTCGGTATGAGCTTCAATATTTTCGACACTCATATCGATGCCTATACCGAAGCCTATACCATCGTTTTGGTTCCGACGCTTATATCGACACTTACACCGACATCGGGGCAAAAGCGCACCCATTTTATTTCCTCGATAAAAGCCTCAATATACGATCGATATGATGTAGAGACAAAAATGTTGCAACTCGTTTGTGGAGGGATGGAAAGCTCTAAAAAGTTCCAAAAACCACAAATCACATGAAATTATATGAGCCATTCAATCAACCTTTCCAGATAGCTCCTTTGACCACTCTCTCCTCAAGTACAATGCACCCACACACTTGGTGAGTATGTGGACACCTTCTAATATTGGCCCATAAGCTTTATTATATGAAAAATAATCTTTGAACAAGTAGGATGCTAAAAAAACTATAATATAACAAAAGGAGAGACACTTTTGAAGGTGTAGATTATTCGAATGGATGTCATAGTAGCTTGAAAGAGAAATTTTCAATGGAATTTTTATAAATAAAGAAGAAACAAAACGCATGAGTTTCATTGATCTATTCTCATTCTAAGTGTTTGTGAATTCAAGTTACAAGATATTTTCTCATGACTTTGTAAAGTTGCAAAAATCACGACTCTCTCATCAGGTGGTTATAGACACAAAAAATTAAAAATACTAATACACATGTATTCCTTATGAAAAATGGCACACTTTAGGCACTTGAATCATTTTTCTCATTCCTGTCAATACTTATTATCAAAAGAAGATGTCAATACTTATTATCAAAAGAAGATTTACAATTAAAATGGTATGTTCTTCAATTCATGACAATTTAATGTTTCTGGTGGTTGGTCTTTTATGTGATAATGATTGGTGAGGACAACTCCAAAGTATAACAAACATAGCTCTTGAAGAATTCCTCAACATTTGATAATAGGTTTATCTATAAATAGCTTAGAAGGATGTTAATCCTTCTTTTTATAAGAGTAAAGAGTTGTAAAAATAACCCTTTTATTCTATGGACCTAATAATATGTCTCAATTGATAACATGCAGACTCTTGCCTACATCTTCCATCCACAAAATATCAAGATCATGAGAAGAGTTTTTAACCTTTCCTCAAGCCTTTTACACTAAAAAATATGAGCCCCATACCAGGGAAAATACACATGCAGAAAATGCCCGCGACATCAAAATAGTCATCAATATAAGCGTCGATTTCATAATGCTGGTATAAGCATCGGTATAAGCCTCCATATAGTCACTGATATAATCATTGGTATAACCCTCTTTATAGGCGCCAATATAAACGTCAGTATTAGCCTCTATATAGGAATTGGTATACATTTCAATATGTCTTTTGGCAATACTAATGACGACCATATCTGCAAAAAAAAAATTTGGGCAAAGTGTAGTGTTCGTTGCTGCAACAACATGACAATGTTTTTGTATAGCAAGGGATAGTACACTTTGCCTAAAAAATCGAGTACATGTTGGGACATGTACTCTAGTGGTTGTCGGACCATGTACTTGCATGATCGGAAACCAAAACAAGATTTGACAAAGAAAAACACATTGTCACACATAAAAGAGATATGCAATAACACAATGAAAGGTAATGTATAAATAGATATGTGCCCATTATATACAACCAAAATAGAGTTATAAAGAGTACTCAAATATATAATAGAACAATTCTATAAATGAACCATGTACAAAACTATGCCAAACGAGCGCCATAGATGAACCAAATACAAAACTGTGGCACACCACTACCATACACAAAACCAGAGGGATCAAAACATCTATATCTGAAGTCTTGCAACAAATCTCATTCATGAAATCATACAAATTGAAATGACGTTCATGAATAACAACTTAAAAAATGTTAAACCAAGTTCAAAAGCTCACCTCACGGTAGACTATCCCATTAAATAATCGTACCGCATCCCTCCAAGTTTTGGAACAATGGAACTAGCCCATGATAATCTCTGAAAGTTTCCTCTACTCATGTTGGAGGACGATCCACTACCAACTCTACAATGAATATGCAAAATGTGAGATAAACAAACATGTACTTAACACAAGCAAATTCATTAATCAAAATGATACTTACAAACTCGTGATGCATCGTATCATAACCATCACTACCCAAATGCAACGCTCCAACCGCCTCTAAACGTGTGGCTCTTATATCTCGTTGTTGTATGATATCAATCAGGAGTCTGCTAATACTCATCATGAATCATCTCCCACTCCTCAATGTCTAACCATATAAGCTTTGGTAAGGCTTCTGTAAAAGCATCGTTAGCATCCGATTGTCATTGCGACATCACCTCATATGCCATGTACTAAATCCGCTCTAAGTTGACAACAAGGTGCCTAGGTGCTAGCTGATACTCATGATAGATCACCTTTGTGATGAATTCTTACAATCCTTGTCTTGTGCTCTCCATTTGACCATGATAGAGTGTCCAAACTATACTATGCACAACTACCGTATGTGTTGATGCATGACATTTCCAGTTGCATCCATCATTGGAGTTGCATCTCATATATGGTACAGCTTGGAGTCATCATGGGTTCAGACTTGATGCAAAGACAACTTGATCGTAGTGTTCAAGAAGTACAAATGTGTCTCTTTCATCCATCCATAGCTTCATGAGTGTACTTGAAGCAAACCATGCTGGTCTTGCCTCACTGTTGCATTTCTTCTAGCAGTGAATAATTTGAACCACTTCACATCAAACAGAAAGTAGTCAAACATTCGGAATGACAGCTTCAAAAAATCTTTGCATCACTCTTCAATACTCTAGTTTGCCTTCTTGGGCATTTCCATATCTTTCATTAGCTTTACTTTTTGGAGAAAGTTGACCATCATCTCACTATCAAAAGTAGACCTATTCTTGTCGATGTGTGCAATCCAAAAGTGTCATCCATGAGATCATTGCCCACAATATTTGTAATATTGGAGAACACAGAAAATGGATTACATTATGATGGTCAAAATAATGCATAAGATCAACACATTAGTAATTTGCAATGTTTGAGAGCGTTACCTCCCAATCACACCCCTTTGCGAGTTCCTCCTCTTCTTCAGAGATATCCTCACCCATTGTCTTTGCTTAACAACTTCATCTAGCTGTCTATTCATTGGAAAGGCTAGACGAGTTTAAAGACTTTTCGGAAGACACAAAGAGTCAGTGGAGCGATTCTTTTGAAATTGGGCTCTTTGCTATGCGTTTGCTTCCTTAGCAAACTCATACCTCTCCAATCACTTTTGCATGGGCTCCAAGTTAATGATGCAAAACTTCATTGCCTTCTCTCTGAAAATTGCTTCAATTTTTCTTTGGCTTCCTTGACCCTAGGGCTCATCGCCTATCAGACAGACATCTTCATTGTCACTCCATAAACGAGGTATTTCTGGATCCGACATGCTTAGAAACTCTGTTATGAATACCAAATACTTTTGTACGAGCCATCCCTCTTCCATGCTACCCTCTAGACATGCTCTGTAAGGAGCAAACTCTTTTAGTGTCTTCATGAATTGCTTTAAGAAGAACATTCATCGATTGTGGATAGTTCTGACTATTGCAACTTCGTTAACCACATGAACTAGTAAATGAAGGTGAATTGTGAGTATACTTATGAGAAAGTACTTTTTAACCATACAGACAACCTCGACAACATAAGGTTTGATACTGTCTATGTTATCTCTCCTTATCTCTTTAGATAAGATCCATCATACCAAGGAATTGATTTTGTGAATGGTTGATCGCACATCCTCCGAAAGGCAATCTTTCATAACTACAGGGAGCAAAAATTGCAAAACTTATGCCAATCATGAGACTTGAGCCCTCCAAGATCGTCGTTCTCTGTGAAGGCCATCTTTAGACACTCATGCACATAGTAGGTGTCTGAAACTCTGAAATCACCTTCTTCACCTATTGTTCTTGCATGTTGTGGAGCACCCAAGAAGCTCTTGGTAGCGACACTATTCCATTCGGCTTGGTAATTGCCCACAATTTTTGCACATGACTCGCTCTTCCAAATCGTCCCTTTGCCCTTTGCTTTCCTTCTTTTCAATCAATTTCTTCTAGAGCATCTCTCCCATATTCTTGAAAATATACATTGGGTCCACCAAGTTACTCATCAATAACTCACTCCAATAAGGGATATTGTGAAAGTTCAACAACCGTTTCATGCTAGCGAGTGGTTTTCCTGCATCACATAGCTACTTCCAATTGCTTGCTTTCATTTGTCGTTGTGCTTGTTGGCCAATTTGTCCTTCACGTAAGACATGTCCATCATGCGGATATCTATGATGTTCTTCATATATAGTTTTTGGAAGAGCATTGGGGTAGCATCGTTTGAATCGTGATTTGCATTGGGGACATGTGTTGTACCCTAAAATTAATAAACCTGTACGAAAAAAGCACACCCTAAGATGCCCTAGATCACTGAACATAACCATGTCCAGAAAGAATAATTGCTTGATATTACTTGAACATTCACCATAATCGGGCCGGTCATGCGTAGTCCACATACGTATGGCTTGCACTCGCGTGTTAGATCTTATTAAAGTTTGAGACATGTCACACACAGTAATCCCATCCCATAAAGTGCATAGCTCTTCCACAAGCAATGCAAGGTATATATCCAATATTTACCTGTAATAAAGTAAGTCTATGATCCAAGGGTCTGGCCGGTTCAGACAGATCTGAAATCGGATACCGTTTGGTCATCCGTGTGTATGACCAAAGATCTCGAGTTTAGACTTACTAGGAGGTCTTGTGCTCTTGTGAACAAGTGATCCACTTAGCTTAGTGGTTAAGTCTCAAGGATGTGAAGGACGAGGTCTTGGGTTCAATCCCCATGAGGTACATGGGAAGAGTATTTTGCCCAAAGAGCTCTAGAACCTTCTAGAAGCATCCAGTGGACACTTGGCGCACATGTAGTTACATGGCTGACACTTGGATGATTAGCATCCACCTGCCCAAGAAGGCAGTCCCCTGGAGAGAGCTATATATAGAGGCATTTGGTTGGGAGGAGAGTCATCTCTCAAGCATGTGGTGGTCGTAATCTTCATTCTATTGCATTGGTATCAGAGCCACCCTCTCCATAGCTCTCATCATCTTGCTCCTTTAGTCGCTCTCCTTTATGCGATTGATTCATCTGCGTGCACCGCCGAAATCGCCTCTTAGCTTAGCTTGAGAGGAAGCATAGCTTGGCAAAAGGTTCATATTCTCTGTGTGCTGCCGGCAGGAATCGATCCCTCGCCCCCCCAATAGGACTGCGATCGCTTATCCAAGGCGCCCACAGCGGGATCACGTCCAGGAAGCTGCAGATTATCCTTATCTGCTAAAGATTGGCGCTGTAAATTCTTCATCAAGCTCTAGCCAAGACCAAAAGGAGTTTTCGCACGCTGCTTCCGTCGGGGATCGATCTCAGATCGCTTCATTGGAAGATCAGCGACGTAGCCACGCGCCCACCTTGATTTACTTGGCTACTGCAGAACAAAGTCTGCTAAAGCAGTAATCAGAGCTGAAGTACAACTTCTTTTATCCATCCAAGAAGTTAAATCCTCTCATCCATCCAAGGAGCCAAATCAGTTGTTGCTGGCCGAACCTGAGAAGTATTCTGCTTTTAGCCAAAGAAACAACCAAGGAGAATCAAAGATTGAGCAAAGCTTGAAGGAAGTGGAGCTGTGGAGTGAAGATCCGGAGGCCTAACTTCGTCGACCTTGACGGATCAAGTCATCCAATACTATTTCTTGATGAGGAAGCTTCAAGAATGATAAATAGCTCCTGGCAAGGATCAAGGGATGGACGAAGCTATGATCAAAGCTAAGTATTTTCCAGTTTCTACTTGGCCTTAATGCTTGAATATCTTGTTTTCATTATTCTACACTTAATCCTAGATGCACATTGAAATAGCCAAGATTTCAATTGATTAAGTCTAGATTAGAATAATGAATTAATCCATTTCTCATTCCAAGCATTAGTTTGCATTAAGGAAAGACTTGATTTCAAAAAAGATCCTTGTGCATCAAAGAATGTATTTTGGTAGTTTAAATACATATTTCCTTTCCATTGAGTGAGTTTTCTATTGCACTTCAAGGGTATGTTTTTATATCATAGTGCATTAGGACAAAGGAAAGGATATACATGCATCAGGATTGCATGATATACATTCTTAGTACAAGAAAAAAATCGTGCATCAAGCTCATGCATGATTGTTGTATTATTTTTTGGGCATGCAAAGAACATGCATGCATACGCATGTGAGCATATGCTTTTGCATGTAGATACATGCATTTGCATGATAGAATGGAATGCTGTTTGCAAGTAGATATGAGAATGTACTCTCTTAGTATTTAGCTTACTTTATAAAGCTCGCAGTTTGACATTAGGGAAGACCAAGGACTAGTTAGTTGCAAAGACATACTAGTTCTAGTTTGCAACTCAAGTAATTAGTCGATTTCTTCCCAAGTTGATACTCTTCTATCAAAGACAAATACTTAATGACAATTAAGTATGATAGATGTCTTGCTAGGTATAAGTAAGCACTAGGAGAAAGTTAAGTAATAAATTTTCTTGATAACCAAGAAAATTTAATTACTTGCAAACTCTTTTATGATGTATGATGACTCTAAGTCCTGGATGTACTTAGAAAGTCATGCGGATAAGCTTTACTTGATTAGTTATATATTTTATGTAACTTCTCAAGCATCCCAAGGTTGGATGAGAACTATATTTCCAAGTTCCTTGAGTACTCTTCTATTTAGAAGATTTCGAAAGTTTAAAGAAGTTTCTTTGTGGTTTCAAGATTTGTATCTCATGATGAAACCTCGGTAAGTAACTTTTTGGAATTGAGATATGAAATAGTCAAGCCTTCTATTTCATGTGAGATCATTCTCCTACCATGTTTAAGATGAATTTATTTTTGGGAAGGTAGATGTTCCAAGTAGAGGATCTTAATTGATTCATGAACTCTTCCCAAAATACACATAAATTCATATTATATGATAGGTCCAAGGAATGATGCAGGCAAAACCTCTTTAGGATATAAATGTTTTGCCAAGATATAAAGGTACCAATCTTTTATAAATTTTCATTTGATTTCATCCCAAGGGGTGATGGAAATCAAAGGTTAAACCTCAACATCAATTGATCCTTGACGTCAATAAAAGGATGTTAGGTTCTATAGTTGCATCTCTGGTAAATGATGCAACTAGCTAAGCAGACTTGAAGCAAGTGTGAACTTTTCATTTAGGAGTAGAAAGTTCCAAGAAATGGATCTTAAATCCATGAACTTCTCCTAAACAAGTTATAAAGTTCAAAGTTGTGTTCACAGTAACATTACTATTGGATCAATCATCAATAGATGCTTGGACTTTAAACATAATTTGGATTGGTGAAATATGTTTAAAGGACTCTAGTAACATCTGAAGATTGACCAATAATAATGAGTTTTGTATCAAACTCAAGAATAGAAGTCGATATCACATAAATGAAAGTTCAACTAAAACTTTCATAGTGGCATGGGAAACCATCTCCAAAATGCGATATTTTGTCTCTAGTTTGATACTCAGGAAATGAATACAATTGAATCAGTAAATTTTTTGGATATTATTTGAAAGAATTTCTTTCAAATGTTCTTTTAATATTGCAAAAGATTCCAAGATGAATCATTTGCTCAAGTTATTCCTTAGAAGGAATCTCAAGTCTTTGAAGAAATGGCATTCTTTCAAGTATTGAGAATGAAATTCTTCATACTCTTTAAACATTAAGTAAGTAGTTCCCGGACATCCCAAACCACTAGAAGTGGTATTTCAAGTCCTATTTGTGATATAACCTAAAGGTATATCAAAGATTCTTAGCTTTGGAATCTGAGAGGCATAAGTGTATGCTTGGACTTGAGAAAGATCTCTAAAAATCTTGCAAGTAAGCAAAGAAGCTTAAAGATAGTTTAAAGAGATCTTAAAGATAAAGACTATAAGTCTTTATTTTTATCGCAAGATCAACCAGACTTGATCAATCTTGGCCATGATTGTCCAAGTAATATGCGATTAGAACTACTTTATAGATTGCCCAAGTATTGGCAATAAAATTCCTTTTGGGAATTATTCACTCAGGTTCCATTTATTCGATGAAAACTGTGAAAAAGAGTAAGTCTGAACAGAGTAAAGAAATTCCAAGAATGTAGTCTGCAACCGTGAAAATGGTAATTAAGTCTGTGGAAGGTAAAACATAAGTGTTTACCTATCCTTAAAGGGATTTTGGTACAAATCCAGAAAGCATGAGCGGATGCTTAAGACTTAAGCAGTAAAGAGATTCCTAAATAAAGTCCCCGGGGTAGGTACCTAAAGCATTAGTAAAGAAAGGAATCTAAAGACAAGAAGTCAAAAGCTCTTGTCGCTACAAAATTGGTCAAGGGTAAACCAATTGAACTTGAATTCAAGAAAATTCAAGTACTTGGAATTCTGATTGGTTTTTATTTGAAAACCCTAGTAAAGAAGAATTGATATTCTGTTAAGAGGTTTTCAAGTTCCCAAGGTAAAGCACATGATTGTGAGACGATCATGTGAAGGAATCAAAACCTAGAAAATCTAGTTAGAGGTAATACCTGGAACTTCTAAATTCTCGTAAAAGAATTGAAGAGATAAGGTACTCTATCAAGAGATGTTTAGACTTTAGGATAAGAATCACCCACACATTAATGTGAATATAAAATAGGGTGGTATGGGACACCAAATTTTATACTCAGATTGATATAGGAAAGATGGTATGGGACATCGGACCGTGGGATGATAATTATCTTTTAGTCCTAGTTTGGATTTTGAAGTTAGGTTTCATCCTCAAGGGAATTAAGACTTCAAGAAAAGTTTAATTCATAAAGGATGAAAGTAGTATCTTACGATACTTCAAGATGACTTCAAGATCAAGGAAATTGAAGATATGAAGTAAGGAACTTCCAAGATCTTCTTAGAACACTTCAAGCTTAAGTGTTATTGATCAGAAATATTTGATAAATTTCTGAAAGAAGTTGGACTTTGATTTTGAGTTGATCTTTTCAACTAAAGATTTAATTGACTAAGTCAAGCATCAAGTTCCTAGTGTAACTTGATAAATTCACTCTTTCGACTCAAAGAAATGCACAAGAATTGCATTCACGATTAGGAGTCAAAAAGACTGAATGTGACATGAACTTAGTCTCAAGTGAAGCATTATTTGAATACGAAACTCATCGACAGAACCTCACTGGGTCGATACACTGATGTTGGTTACCACACTACTATCTTGTGGTTGGATGATGTTTTTGATTTTCTTTGAATCTTTTTGAGAATCCAGCTTATTTCTCTTAAAGATAAAGAAAATGTTTCAAATCCCTGTTGAAATAGATCTTTGAAAAGTTGAAGTCCTGAGTCATCTAGTCTTTGACTCATAACAAGTTTATGTATATTCGAAGTTTGAATTGGTTGTACAGAGTCTTAGTTATTTCTTTCCGCTTTCCAAATCTTTTGGAATTGGCTCAGATATGGTATCTGATTCCTTTTGCAAAAGACCAGGGTTAGCCGGTTAGAATAAAATAACTAACTTGAACATCCTAGATAGATGTTATGTACAAGAACCTTTTCAATCTTCAAAAGATGATAAGTCTAAGTGGACTTATTCATTTGAGTTTGCTTCAAGTTATAGCATAAATGATTTCCTAGAGTCCAGTATACTCTAGAATAGGGAAGTTAGGAATTGCTCATCAGATTGACAATTCCCAAGAACGTTCAGTTAAAAGTCTTTGAGAAAAGTGTCCTAAGTTGGACAATTTTCATTTTGAATTTGAATTGGTGAAGTTTGTATGGTTGATTCCACCGAAATGGTAAACTTTCTCCTACAGTTTACATAGGATTTTTTCAACTCATTGGGACAAAGTAGTCCTCTAGTCGGGTGAAAAAATCAAGTAACTGTTAGATAAAAGTAAACCATTGTACAGACATCTAAAGTTAGATGTATGGGACAACCAAACTTCAAGTTCTCCAAAACAAATTCAAGTGAATCAAGAATTCTCAAAGTCTTGCGAGGGATAAGAATCCCACCTTCATTACTAAGCCCATGCACCAGTTATGCCTAGAAATGGACTAGTAATTTGAATCCACCTAGTTCACATGTTTGTGCCTAGATCGCACATCCAGAAACTGTGAATTAGCCAGGGATGTCATTAGATCCACCCTTATTATTCTTCACTAGTTTGTACTTTGTCCCGTTTATCAAAGTGCAAACCTGGATAGTGTTTTGAATCATTTGGGCAGGGATGCCACCACAGAGATGAGACATGTTCTTCCAATTCTAGAACATGACCATGTTCTTCCAGTTTTAGAACATGAGGCTCGGGGGTTGCCTACAGTATGTATATAGCTCTATTTTCGAGGACGAAAATCTTTTCCAAGGGGGGAAGAATGTAATAAAGTAAGTCTATGATCCAAGGGTCTGGCCGGTTCAGACAGATCTGAAATCGGATACCGTTTGGTCATCCGTGTGTATGACCAAAGATCTCGAGTTTAGACTTACTAGGAGGTCTTGTGCTCTTGTGAACAAGTGATCCACTTAGCTTAGTGGTTAAGTCTCAAGGATGTGAAGGACGAGGTCTTGGGTTCAATCCCCATGAGGTACATGGGAAGAGTATTTTGCCCAAAGAGCTCTAGAACCTTCTAGAAGCATCCACTGGACACTTGGCGCACATGTAGTTACATGGCTGACACTTGGATGATTAGCATCCACCTGCCCAAGAAGGCAGTCCCCTGGAGAGAGCTATATATAGAGGCATTTGGTTGGGAGGAGAGTCATCTCTCAAGCATGTGGTGGTCGTAATCTTCGTTCTATTGCATTACCTAACACAATGAGGGCTAATAACAAATGGTCCTTTTTTATGGCCAACCATGGTGGGATATTATAGTTGACCAAAAATAGAGGCCATGTGCTCCATGAGGAGCTTCGTAAACCAAATGGATTTATGTCATCCATATTTAGGCCTAGACGTTTATTTTGAGCCTCTCTAGAAAACAAAGGCCACTTACTATCTACGTGTTTCCTGTTGGAGTTAGACGTCTGCGGAAGCACGCGAACAGCACAAGGAAGAGGAAGAAGCTTGGAGCACAACACACAAGACTGAATGTATTACTAGAGAATGTACAAAGATAAGTAGCCCATTAGGGCAATAGGCGTATATACAAGCCGGGGGAAAAAAACCTCCTAAAGAGGGAAAAAAGTGCCCTGGCGGTCCTAGAGTGTTCACACACATCACTACCTAAATATATCAACAAATCCCCCCTGGGAGTGATGCAGTGAACAAGGAGATGGCACTCATGTATAAGGAAGTGCCGAGCTATGTGGAAATCACTCCACAAAAGGAAGTAAGCCCAAAGCTTTGCGGAAAGCTTCAAACTTCTCCCTAGGCAGAGCCTTCGTGAAAAGGTCTGCAATGTTCTCCTACGTGGGCACATATGCCAAGCTGATCTCCCCAGCAGAGAACCTCTCCCTGACATAGTGATAATGCACCTCAATGTGCTTAGTGCGAGCATGGAACACAGGGTTCCTCGCAACTGCCAATGCGCTCTGACTGTCAGTGAAGATGGTGGTGGCAGAAGACTGGCCAACACCCAAATCAGCCATAAGGCGTCTGAGCCACACACACTCAACAGTCGCTGTGAAAGCTTCCCTATACTCAGCCTCACAACTGGAAGTGGCCACAGTAGGCTGCTTCTTGCTCAACCAAGATATACATGAGCTACCAAGCATGAAGCAAAAACCACTGGTGGACACACGAGTGTCATAGCAACCAGCCCAATCTGAGTCAGAAAAAGCATGCAAATCTGGCGGTAGTGATCCCCCCTTGGGATAAAACAACCCAAGTAGCCGAGTACCACTCAAGTAGCGAAAGATGCGCTTAACCGCTTTCCAATGCGTGACTCCTGGGCAATGCATAAACCTGCTCATCTGTGAGACAGCAAACTGAATATCTGGCCGAGTAATGCATAAGTAAATCAAGCATCCAACAGCCTGCTGATAGAGAACAGCATCAAATGCATCTCCAGCATCATGAAGACTCAATCGTAAACCTGTCTCCATAGGAGTGGCAATAGGCTTACAGTCTTCAAGGCCAAAACGCTGCAATAATGTGTCAATATATTTCGTTTGACACAAAGCCATTCCACCATCAACTTGCATAAACTGAATGCCCAAATAGTGATGCAAATGCCCCAAATCAGACATCTCAAATGAGGCATGCAAATCAGCCTTGAAATCAGCAATATGCTTCTCAAGAGGACCAGTGAGCAGCATGTCGTCTACATAGACAACAATGATCAAAAGCACATCATTAGCATGCTTAACATATAAGGTGCTTTCAGTTGGACTGTTCTCAAAACCATGTGCAATCAGATAGGCATGTATTTTCTCATACCAAGCACGTGGTGCTTGCTTTAAACCATATAACGCTTTCTTTAACCTGCACACCTGGTTTTCATGCCCTTTCTGCACAAAGCCACGGGGCTGAAAAACATACACTTCTTCATGCAAGTCACCATTCAGAAATGTTGTTTTAATGTCCAACTGATGTACATTCCAACCATGATGGGCTGCAAGTGCACAAATGCTCCGAACAGTAGTCATACGGCATGTAGGTGCAAAGGTCTCATCAAAATCAATGCCTCTTTCCTGCGCATAACCCTTTGCAACAAGCCTAGCCTTATACCTGTCAACTGTACCATCAGGTTTACGCTTCAGCTTGTATACCCACTTAGTGCCAATGGCCTTCTTGCCAGGAGGCAAGTCACATAAAGACCATGTACCATTCTTCATTATAGCATCATATTCAGATTGCATAGCAGCCATCCAATTTTCTGAATTTTGTGCTTCATCAAAAGAAACAGGCTCATTCTCATCACAGAGACTAGATGCAGCCATAGCATAGCAATCTGATGCAAAGGAGGTACTATGAGAGCCTGAACGAGTACGATATGACAAAGGTGCATCTAATTTGCTGTCACGCAAAGTCTGCACCAGCCATTTTGGCATAGTTTTTGCCTGTTCAATATCAGCTCTCTCATCAACAAGTGCATCATGTAAATCTGCATCAGAAATGGCATGATCTGCACCATCATATGAAACTTGCAAAGGCTGAGAAGTTGCCTCATTAGGACCAGCGCTAGCCTGTCCACCTGTAAAAAGAGGCATCAAAGTATCATACATGTCTTTGGAGCTAACAGATGTCTCCTTAGTACATAAAAGCAATGGCTGAATAGCATCTTCCACAAAGACAACATCACGGCTAACCAGAATGCGTTTAGTGTGTGGATGATACAGACGATAGCCTTTACTTTCAGAACTGTACCCAACAAAAATACATTTTACTGCCTTATCATCCAATTTTCTGCGATGTTGTTCAGGCACTAATGCATATGCCAAACAACCAAAAACACGCAGATGAGCAACAGATGGCTTGCGGTCATGCCAAGCCTCATATGGAGTGATAGACTGCAACGCTTTCGTGGGACACCTGTTCAGTACATATGCTGCACACATGACAGCCTCAAGCCAGAAACTATGTGGTAAAGCCTGACTTTTGACCATGCACCTCGCCATCTCCATGAGTGACCTGTTCTTTCGTTCAGCAACTCCATTCTGTTGAGGTGTATACGGCACTGTACACTGGTGTTTTATCCCATGTTCAGCCAGAAATGCATTAAAATCTGAAGACATATATTCCCCCCCTCGATCAAAACGGAGGGTGCCCATTTTACATGCTGACAGATTTTCAGCCAAAACCAAAAACTGTTTGAAGCACATGAACACTTCGGACTTTGCTTTGAGTGGATATACCCATGCATGCCTGGAAAAATCATCAATGAAAGTCACGAAGTAAAGGTAATTTCCAAAAGAGGGTGTCTGCATAGGACCACAGACATCACTATGTACAAGCTGCAATTTCTGCATAGCCCGAACTGAACCATCTTTTGGAAAGGAAGAACGCTGCATTTGGCCCAAAATACAGCCTTCACAAACATGTTTTCCAGGTGCCTCAAGTTTGGGCAAAGAGGACACCATTTCAGATTTCTGCAGGCGTAACAAACTAGCAAAATTCAGATGACCAAAGCGTGCATGCCAAAGCTTTGCATCTGACATAGCCTGAGAATCATGAACTGCACATGCCGAATCATTCACAGATTTTTCATAGTCTATGAGCTTATACAGCCCACGACATAAAATGCCAGAAGCAATAATCACATCGCCATTTGAGAGATCATGGACTGTACACCTGTCATCAACGAATTTCACAACCAAGCCAATCTTGGCTAATGCAAAAACTGATAACAGGTTCTTTTTGATCCCTGGCACAAATAAAGCATCTGACAAAGTGAAAGAACTACCATCAGCAGTAGTCAGAATGATCTTACCAACTCCCATAACAGGATAAGAGGAGTTATTGGCGCATGTGACAGTATTCCCTATAGGGGCAAGCTCGAGTGAAGAGAAGAAACTGCGCTGCGAGGTAATATGTTTGGTTGCCCCACTGTCAAAGTACCAAACATCTGAGTCTACTGCAGACATGCAATGATCATGAGAAGATGGGTCAAAACTGCAAACAGTAGTAAACGCCCATTCTTCTTCCTGCACAAGATTTGCAGACTCTGTTTTTGGTGTAGAGGCCTCTGCAACAACCATTCCAGCCTCTTTCTTCTTTGCCTCTTTAGCAGCCAGTTTTGGACAGTTCTTTATAATATGATCATTTCCTTTACAGTACTTGCAGAACAATTTCTGCTTTTCTGATTTCTTCTCATCTTTATCCTGGTTCTTCGATTGTGCAGCATTTGCAGATTTCTGCTTACTAGTAGAAGAGCTCCATTTTCCTTTGCCCTTCTGACTAGCCAGGATAGCTTGATTTGCAACACGCATAATGGACCTGTTCTGCCTAGACTGATCTTCCTGCAACAGAACAGAGACTAATTCCTCAAATGACAAGGCATTCAGATTGCCTTTCATCATCAATCGAAGAGTAGAGGCAAAACTCTGATATGAATCAGGAAGGCCATTCAGAACGGTCTGCACAAGTGAGCTATCTGGTATAACCTCATCAGCAGAAATCAATTGTTCCTTCAGGTCTTTGATCTTTGTAAGAAAATTGTCCATCGAATCACCTTCATTCATGTGCTCACTCTCCAATTGTTTTCGGAGGTAAGCAACACGAGCCTCATTCCTAGCCTGGTACAAAGTGGTAAGTGTATCCAAAGCATCCTTTGCTGTTCTGCAAGAGCGAATGTGAGGAATAATGGCACGTTTGACAGACGAAGCTATCAATGCATGTGCCTGGGCATCTCTGCCATCCCAACGAATCTGCTCTACAGTAGGTGCAACAGAAACAGCAGCACGAACAGGAATCTGCGGAATATCATCTTCGACACCATCTTCATCAGCTCCAACACCTGTATTTGCAGTACCTGTCGTTACAGGTGTAACAGGACGTCTTTCAACACCCTGCACAATGTTCCACAATCCTTTTGCAACCAGTACATGTCGCATCATATAAGCCCATAATGGGTAGTTAGTACCATCCAACTTATCCTCAACAGCCAACATACGGAATACATCACTGCTTTCAGCCATGGCCGGTGACTAAAATACCTTGATGCAGAAAATTGACTGTATCTCAAAAAGTTGAACAGAACTGCCCAGATGAGTTCTGCTAGACCTGTAGTAGACTTCGAGACGCTTAAACTGGCGAACAGAAACTGGTATATACCTTTGGCACAAAAGGACGAAATAGCCTGCACAAGCACTGCGATAGTGCGTTCGGAGGCCGAAATGAGCCAAATTTTGTGCGAATCTGAGACTGCAAACGGAGGAGTGTCGACGGCACCCTAGAAGAATCAACGACCTGCTCTGATACCAATTGTTGGAGTTAGACGTCTGCGGAAGCACGCGAACAGCACAAGGAAGAGGAAGAAGCTTGGAGCACAACACACAAGACTGAATGTATTACTAGAGAATGTACAAAGATAAGTAGCCCATTAGGGCAATAGGCGTATATACAAGCCGGGGGAAAAAAACCTCCTAAAGAGGGAAAAAAGTGCCCCGGCGGTCCTAGAGTGTTCACACACATCACTACCTAAATATATCAACATTTCCAAGCATTAGAATGAGCATGCACTTGCATTACACCATCTGTAGATATGCTATTTGCATGCCATGAAATTAAATAGACTATGGATTTGCATCTGAACATGCTCTTGATTCTTGTGACGATAGGAAAGTGACGAAGAACCTTTGCGGGGACTGCTTCGCCCACAAGGTCTTCCCTGAAGCTTTTTGCTCCACACTTTGGATACATGTGGAGATGTTTGTACTCGTTGCAAAAAACAACTCAATCATTCGGACAACCACGAATCTTTGTGTACTCCATACCCATGTATTGTAAAAGCTTCTTTGCATCCCCTGCAAGGGATAAACAATTACAATGATATTAGTAAATAAACCTATTTTGATATAGCAATGAAAGTTTCAATTCCACTCTACCTGAACAATTCAAAGACACTACCATCCGACCATCCTTAGATGGATTGAAGATTGAGCATCACGAGCGACACACATAGAACAGATATCTTTATGCCATTAAAGAGTGGTAAACATCATCTCCACAATCATGCTATTCATCCATGTCATGAAACACCTTGAACATTTCGTCCATGTGTTCATTTTCTATCATGCTACGAGTAGCTTGTCCCTCTGCATCCCATTTCATTCTCTTCTGCTTATGAGTGGTAGACGATGCAATGTCATGTGGGTCCATGTGCTCACCAACAAAACCATCGTACCGGGAGCATAGGTTTCGTAGTTGATCTAAAGAAACGGGTCCATATTCTTGAACATGTGTAGTACAAATCCATCGTTTATGAAATATTTGGTACTTGCACTGGGTGCAAGGACATGGCATTCTCTCCTCTAGATCCAAAGATGCCATCTGATACCATGAAGAGGTGTTGGGACATATCTCTCTCTCTCTATCTACCTATCTTTCTCTCTCTTTCTTTCTTTTTTTCTTTGTCTCTCTCTCTCTCTTCCCTCTTTCTCTATGCTATCTTTCTCTCTTTCTCCCTCTCTCTCTCTCTCTCTTCTCCCTATTTCTATGCTCTCCATCTCTATCTTTATCTCTCTCTTTCTCTCTCCCTCCCTCCCCCATCTCTCTATACTCTCTCTCTATCTATCTATCTATTTCTCTCCCTCTGTCTCTCTATCTCTCTCTCTCTCTCTCTCTCCCCAAACACTAACCAAAATTTCATTACATTTCAATTTCTCTCCCTCTCTACTCTTTTTCTGTCTCCTTCCCTCTCTCTCTCTCTCAAATGCCAACCAAAACTTCATTATGTGTCGATTTTTATCTCCCCTTCTCTCTCTCTCTCTCTCTCTCTCTCTCTCTCTCTTCAAATGTTAACCAAAATTTCATTTCATCTCTCTCTCTCTCTCTCTCTCTTTATCTATCAATTATTAAGTTTTTTTGTATGCTTTTTGTTTTCTTCTTGTATCAATGTTGTGTTTTTAATACACACACACACACACACGCACACACACACACATATATATATATATGTGTGTGTGTGTGAGAGTGTGTGTGTGTGTGTCTCTTTCAATATCTCTCTCTCAAATGTTAACCAACATTTCCTTTCATTTTTGTATCTCTCTATCTATCTATCAATTAAGGTTTTTTGTATGCTTTTTTGTTTTCTTTCTTGCATCAATGTTATGTTTTATATATATATCTCTTTCTTTCAATCTCTCTCTCTCTCTAATAAAAAACAAATAAATACATGCATGGACATAGATCACTCACATCGATGTAACTTGGGAGCACTCATCATGCATGCACAATGGATGTTGCCTCCCATTACAAAAAAACCACAGCCAAAAAGCTCTTGCGAAACAAAATAAAATCAAAATTAGGAAATCCTAAAAACAATAACGAATAGAGAGAGATAAGGTGAGGGACCCTTACCAAGATGTAAGAGAGAGAGAGAGAGAGAGTGAGAGAGATGTGTGTGTGTGGAGAGAGAGAGATGTTTGTGTGTGTGGAGAGAGAGAGGAGGGTGCATGTGTGTGAGGTGAGGGGCAAGAAGCAAATGGGGGGCAAACTGCAGGTGAGATGGAGGGGAGCTATGCATGCATATTTGAGTGAAAGAAATAGGGGAGTCATCTTTCGAGTTAAAATCAGGGAAGTCCTGTTGTTAGGATCTTGCTCACGCGCATACAGAGATTACGGACGCAGAAAAACACACAGAAAATAGAGGCAACAAGAGACGAGACCGAACACAAGATTCGGTGCAATCTCCCCCCATGCACTCTGTTTCGACAGTCCACAGAGTGCATGTATTTATAGGACTTTTGATTACGTCGAACAAAAAGTAGGCGTGAAACTAAAAGTTAGTAACTTTTATAGAAAGCCATTACTTTGAATAACAGAAACTGCGGTCTACAACGACCCTTATTCTAACCATTACTTTTCTAACAATAGAACCTTCTACGGAGGTTTATTTACAAACTAAATAATAATTATTCGGATTATTGATGTCCGCCCTTTCACGCCTTGCACGCTCCTCACGAACCTTCAGCTGCTATATCAGAAACATCAAAAACATATTAATACATTAATAATATAACACTTTAGCAATGTATTGTTCAATAATATACAACATGCCTCCCAGTTGACAAGCAACTGACCTCAGTTGATAAAATAATTCAACACTCTAACAATTATAATGCAGTGTTCAACATATTCCATGTGACAATCCAACAATGCATTGGCTATTTTATTTTCCAATCCAACAATGCATTGGCTATTTTATATTTCAATCCAACAATGCATCGGCTATTTTATATTTCAATCCAACAATGCATTGGCTATTTTATATTTCAATCCAACAATGCATTGTTCAACATATTCCATAAGGTATAACATGCCCCGCAGTTGAACAAGCAACTGACCTCAGTTGATATAATAATAAACATGGATGGCCAGTCACATGTTTCATCACTGAATAAAGAAAACAGGCATGTGCCATGTAAAAATACATGCATGGAAATGTTCATGGAGCTCTTACATTAATGTGTTTGTGTATGATATGCAGAAATTAAGTGGTCATAATGAGGTGTCAATTGTGTTTTATGTATCCATTGACATTCTTCAATAGAATGATTTTTGTACTTAACCAAATATCGATGATATTGAGTACCTATGCGTGTAGTAGTGACATCATAATCAATGATTTTCTCAGGAACTAAGATTTCAGATTGTTCTTCAATTAAAGGAGGGTCATCAAGAAGTGGAGCAAGTGGTAAAGTTCCTTTAAAGGGTTTAAGTAAACTAATATGAAAAGAATTATGTATAGTCCAATGGGATGGAATATCTAATCGAAATGAATTATCATTAATTTTTTCTATAATGCGAAACGGTCCATAATAGCGTGGTACAAGTTTAATTTTAGGATGCTGCAAAATATTTTTGAGACGTATTTTAATTATTCGCAACCATACAAAATCATTTTCCTTGAATTCTTTGGCTAATCGTTTAGTATTGATAATACGTGTATATCGCTCTTGACTTTTCCTAATGTGCTCGTGAACATCATGAAGTATAGAAACCTGATCTTGAGCAATAGAATCAGCCATCGGAATGTCGGTTTGGGTGAGGGACATGGGAGTGGGAAGCTTTTTACCAAAAACTATTTCAAAAGGTGCACGACCAGTAGTGGTGTGTGAAGTGTTATTGTAAGCAAATTGAAGCAATGGCAACTTTTCATCCCAGTTATTAGGATTATCTAATGAATAACAACACAATAAATCAAGAATAGTACTATTTGTAGCCTCACTCTGTCCATTACTTTCAGGATGAAATGCAGAGCTAAAATCTATTTTAGAACCAAAATGTTGAAATAAGGCAACCCAAAAATGATTACAAAACCTAACATCACGATCAGATAACATTACTTTAGGAAATCCATGATGTGGAAAAATGCATTTAATGAATAATTTTGCAGCTTGAGGTGCAGTCAAAGTTTTTCTACATGGAATGAAATATGCATATTTACTAAACCTATCAAATATTGTCCAAATCATATCATTATGTGATGAAGTGATAGGAAGATCTGTGATAAAATCCATAGAGATTTGTTCCCATGGTTCATTTGGAATAGGAAGTGGCATTAATAATCCAAATGGTTTACCATGATGACGTTTGACACGCTGACATACAATGCATTGAGAAACATAATGTGCAATGTCTTTTTCCATGTGTGGCCAAAAGAAGAAATCTTTGCAAGCAGAAATGGTGCTTTGTATGCCTCTATGACCCATGTAAGATGGTTCATGCATTTCTTTAATGACAAAATCTTGAAAAGCTTGGGTTATGCACAATCTATGTTGAAAATAGAGAAAATTTTGAATGAATGATGCCCATTTAAGATGCCTATCAGAGATTAAGGGCTGATTTAATAAATGTTTAATAGCCTGTTGATCAGTTTTGATTAAGACCTCAGAGCCCATAAGATAGTGTTTCCAAATTCGCAAAGCATGCACAACTGCTAACAGTTGTTTATCATACGTACTATAATTCTGTTATGAGGGCTTAAGCTTTCTACTCTCAAATGCAATGGGATGGTCATTTTGCATTAAAACAGCACCTATTCCTGAACCACTAGCATCAGTAACAACATGAAAGGGTTGTGAAAAATCAGGTAATTGTAAAACAGGTGCATGTGAAAGTGCATGTTTAAGTTTGTCAAAGGACTGTTGTTGGGTAATTCCCCATGCAAATTTTATTTTCTTTTTCAACAACAAGGTAAGAGGCAATGCTAAATAAGAAAAATTTCGAACAAACTTCCTATAGAAACTAGCCAACCCAAGAAAAGAACGAACATCATTGACTGATTGTGGTGTAGGCCATTCTATGATAACTCTAATCTTTTTCGGATCCACATGCACACCTTCAGTTGAAATAATATGTCCTAAATATTCTAGCTTACGCTGAAAGAAATAACTCTTTTCAGGATTAGCATAAAATGTGTTCTCTCGTAACAAATGAAAAACTGTTTCAAGATGCTTTTCATGTTCACTATCATTCTTACTGTAAATAAGTATGTCATCAAAGAATACAAGAACAAAAGCTTGGTAATCAAGAAAAATATTGTTCATCATTCGCGCAAATGTAGCAGGGGCATTAGTAAGTCCAAAGGGCATTACCATAAATTCATAATGGCCATTTTGAGTTCTAAATGCAGTCTTAAAAATATCACTTTGTGTCATACGAATCTGATGGTAATCCGATTTAAGATCAATTTTACTAAAGACACGAGCTCTTCGTAACTTATCTAAGAGATCATCTATTCGAGGAATAGGGTATCTATTCTTGATCGTGATCTTGTTAAGGGCTCTATAATCAATGCACATTCAATAAGTTTTATTCTTCTTCTCTACTAAGAGAACTGGTGCTCCAAATGGGGAAGAACTAGGCCTTATAAGTCCTTTTTGTAGTAGGTCTTTTACTTGATTTTCTATTTCCTTTTGATGTAGTGGGCCATGTCTATAAGGTGCTTTATGAGGAGGAGAACTACCAGGGACTAAGTCTATGCTATGGTCAAAGGATCCTCGAACTGGTGGTAGTTCAGAGGGATATTCAGACATAAAACAATCCTTATAAGTACTCATGAAAGGTTTATATGCATCTGGAAGTGTATGAGTATAATCATTGATGACATTGATAAAAACAATGCATGAGTTGAATCCTTTCCTAAATGCACGCTTTACTTGAGTGTGACTAATCAATGGAAATGGCTGGAAATCATGCCGTGCAGACAAAGTAATGATTTGACCTTTGAAAACAAACTTAAAGGTATGAGTATGGTAGTCAATACGTGGGTTATAATGGTGACGAAAAGGCATACCTAGTATAACATCATAAGATTGCAAAGGTGCAATTAAAAATGTTCGTGAATCAACATAAGGGCCTATGCTAGTCGTAACATCTTGCTTCTCGTGTTACATTATAACGACTACCTTGAAATGCAGCTTTCACTTTATACAAAGAAGGAAACGTTTGTAATTTAAGTTCTTGTAATAATAAATGTGAAATGAAGTAATGTGAACTACCATCGTCATGTAGAATTTTAACTAGTTTGTTATTTATTGTACCCTGCATGCAAAGAAGAGAGTGTAGAGAGATATCGTTACCCAAGGTACTTAAGTCCTTCTCCAGTGATTCCTCTGTCCAAACAGGAGGAATTTCTTCATTATAGACCTCCATGTTATGCAATCGAGCTGTAGCCTGTTTCATATGAAGAGGTTGCAATCTGCACCTTATTTTTGTATGTCCAGGTTTACCACAATTCCAGCAAGTGATTCATGGTCGCTTCTGTTGGGCATTCACTTGAAGTTTGAAGGGTAGGTGGTTTGGTTGGTTGGAGAGATGAAGCAACAGGTGGAGTTGAGTAATTGGATTGTGGAGGACGAGGAAAACTAGGGTAAGATGGGGCATTAAAATTACGCTTCATAGGAAATGAAGGTTTAACAGGAAATGGTCGTGGACGTGGTTGTTGTAGACGGAGTGACTTGGTTATGGACTGGAATTCTTTTTTTGCATCATAAGCAAAAGATATAGCCTCGTTGAGGGTTGTAGGTCGTAGGGTGTGAAGCTTAGCTTGGATACCCACCTCCAAACCATCTTCGTATTTCTGCTGCAAGATATCTTCTGATACATCTTCAAGCATTCGTACAAGTAGTAAATTTTGCCAGAACCGCTCTGTGTAGGTAGTAACCGTATCACCCTCCTTCCATGTAAGGGTCGTCCATGCTCGTCGAACATGCAAATGGTATTGAGGAGGAAGAAATGAATCCTTCACGTTTTCTTGAAAAGCCTTCCAAGTTGTTGGACGCTCCGTACTGTGCCGCAGGACATTCCACCAGAGTTGTGCTTTACCTACTAAATAGTTAGTGGCAAATTTAACTTTTTCACTTTCAGCATACATTTCATCGGTATAAAAATCATCAAACTGCGACAACAAAGAAAGTACTAAAGGCCCATCCTTTCGGCCATCAAATCGTAGAAACTGGTAGTTTCTATTACCAATCTTTGAATGAGTAACATCAGATTGGGCAGACACAATAGCTTTTACTACTCTCGTAAGGTTGTCTTCCTCAGCTTGCATCTTTTGGAGGATTTCATCACGTTGTCGGATCTCGTTCTGAGCTCCTTGAAGCTCATGCCGCAAGAGCTCTAGTTGTTGTTCAAGTGTTGCCGCAGGTAGAGGTGAATAACTGTAATCCTCCATGGTGCTCTTGGACCCTTGCTCTCAACCTTGGTGTATTGAACCTTCTTGTTTGCAACCTTGGTGTCTCGATCCCGTGTTCTCAACCTTGCTTGGTATCTTGAACACTCAATCAAGTGCCACCCAAGGATTTTGAAGGAATTCAGACTTCCAAGCTAGCTCATTGGAAAGTTCGTTCCGAGAGCTTTCCAACGGTATATTACACGCCTCAATCCTACCTACGGATTGAGAGATACACTTGATTCTTTCTTGGGTCCAATCTTGAAATCGACGCGCGCGCCTTCCACAAGTAAGAAAGAGAGAGAACTTGAATACAACTCCAAGAGATGGTGGAGTGGTCAAAGTACTTCCCTTGAAAGTAGGAGGTTGTGGGTTCAAATCCTCCTACCTTAGGGACTCTAAACCTCTCTATTACCACTCAAAAATTAAAATTGCCTCGCGTGTAGCCAACGGTCGCCAAGGGAGCCTTGGGTGCCAATGTTGCCAATGTATTGCCTAAGTTATTGCTTTACTCGACGCCTTAGTCGACGCATAAGGAGTAAACGTAGGTGAAAACGTAGGTTCTGGTTCTGGAACTAGAACTGGAACTGAAACAGGAACAGAAACCGAAACCGAAGACAAAACAGAAACAAAAACCAAACCGAAGACGGAGACGGAGTAAGCCGAAGGAGATGGAATCGGAATTCAGAATCGCGAACAGAGAACAGAACCCTCTGTATTGACGCATGCAGAGCTCTGATACCACTATTGTCAGGATCTTGCTCACGCGCATACAGAGATTACGGACGCAGAAAAACACACAGAAAATAGAGGCAACAAGAGACGAGACCGAACGCAAGATTGGGTGCAATCTCCCCCCATGCACTCTGTTTCGACAGTCCACAGAGTGCATGTATTTATAGGACTTTTGATTATGTCGAAAATAGTGGTTACATGAGGGCGGCTTCAAAAAGTAGGCGTGAAACTAAAAGTTAGTAACTTTTACAGAAAGCCATTACTTTGAATAACAGAAACTGCGGTCTACAACGACCCTTATTCTAACCATTACTTTTCTAACAATAGAACCTTCTATGGAGGTTTATTTACAAACTAAATAATAATTATTCAGATTATTGATGTCCGCCCTTTCACGCCTTGCACGCTCCTCACGAACCTTCAGCTGCTATATCAGAAACATCAAAAACATATTAATACATTAATAATATAACACTTTAGCAATGTATTGTTCAATAATATACAACAAGTCCGCTTTTCGATTTATTAAATGCGGCATGAGAATACGTGCTAGTATATGTTGGAGTTAGACGTCTGTGGAAGCACGCGAACAGCACAAGGAAGAAGAAGAAGCTTGAAGCAAAACACACAATACTGAATGTATTACTAGAGAATGTACAAAGGTAAGTAGCCCATTAGGGCAATAGGCATATAAAACCTCCTAAAGAGGGAAAAAAGTGCCCCAACAGTCCTAGAGTGTTCACACACATCACTACCTAAATATATCAACAAGTCCCCCCTAGGAGTGATGCGGTGAACAAGTAGCTGGCACTCATGTATAAGGAAGTGCCAAGCTATGTGGAAATCACTCCACAAATGGAAGTAAGCCCAAAGCTTTGGAGAAAGCTTCAAACTTCTCCCTAGGCAAAGCCTTCGTGAAAAGGTCTGCAATGTTCTCCTGCGTGGGCACATATGCCAAGCTGACCTCCCCAGCAGAGAACCTCTCCCTGACATAATGATAATGCACCTCAATGTGCTTAGTGCGAGCATGGAATACAGGTTCCTTGCAACGGCCAATGCGCTCTGACTATCAATCAAGATGGTGGTGGCAAAAGACTGATCAACACCCAAATCAACCATAAGGCGTCTGAGCCACACATACTCAACAGTAGCTGTGAAAGTGACCCTATACTCAGCCTCACAACTGGAAGTGGCCACAGTAGGCTGCTTCTTGCTCAACCAAGATATACATGAGCTACCAAGCATGAAGCAAAAGCCACTAGTGGACACACGAGTGTCATAGCAACCAGCCGAGTCAGAGTAAAAAAAAGCATGCAAATCTGCCGATAGTGATCCCCCCTTGGTATAGGACAACCCAAGTAGTCGAGTACCACTCAAGTAGCGAAAGATGTGCTTAACCACCTGCCAATGCTTGACACCTGGGCAATGCATAAACCTGCTCATCTATTAGACAACAAAATGAATATCTGGCCGAGTAATGCATAAGTAAGTCAAGCATCCAATAGCGTGCTGATAGAGAACAACATCAAATGCATCTCCAGCATCCTGAAGACTCAATCGTAAAACTATCTCCATAGGAGTGGCAATAGGCTTACAATCTTCAAGGCCGAAACGCTGCAATAATGTGTCAATATATTTTGTTTGAGAAAAAGCCATTCCACCATCAACATGCATAAACTGAATGCCCTAATATTGATGCAAATGCCCCAAATCAGACATCTCAAATGAGGCATGTAAATCAGCCTTAAAATCAGCAATATGCCTCTCATGAGGACCAGTGAGCAGCATGTCATCAACATAAACCACAATCATCAGAAGTACATCATTAGCACGCTTAACATATAAGGTATTTTCAGTTGGACTATTTTCAAAACCATGTGCAATCAGATAGGCATGTATCTTTTCATAGCAAACACGTGGTGCTTGCTTTAAGCCATATAATGCCTTCTTTAACCTGCACACGTGGTTTTCATGCCCTTTCTGCACAAAGCCACAAGGCTGAAAAACATACACTTCTTCATGCAAGTCACCATTCAAAAATGTTGTTTTAATGTCCAGCTGATGTACATTCCAACCAGGATGAGCTGCAAGTGCACAGATGCTACGATTAGTAGTCATTCGGCAAGTAGGTGCAAAGGTCTCATCAAAATCAATGCCTCTTTCCTGCGCATAACCCTTTGCAACAAGCCTAGCCTTATACGTGTCAACTGTACCATCAGTCTTACACTTCACCTTGTATACCCACTTAGTCCCAATGGCCTTCTTGCCAAGACGCAAGTCACATAAAGACCAAGTACCATTCTTCATTATAGCATCATATTCACATTGCATAGCAGCCATCCAATTTTCTGAATTTTGTGCTTCATCAAACGAAACAAGTTCATTCTCATCACAGAGACTAGATGCAGCCATAGCATAGCAATTTGATGCAAAAGAGGCACTATGAGAGCGTGATCGAGTACAATATGATAGAGGTGCATCTAATTTGTTGTTATGCAAAGTCTAGACCAGCCATTTTGGCATAGTTTTTGCCTCCTCAATGTCAGCTCTCTCATCAACAAGTGCATCATGTAAATTTGCATCAGAAATGGGATGATCTGCATCATCACATGAAACCTGCAAAGGAAGAAGTTGCCTCATTATGACCAGCACTAGGCTGTCCACCTATAGAAAGAGGCACCAAAGTATAATACATGTCTTTGGAGCTAACAAATGTCTCCTTAGTACATGAAAACAATGGCTGAATAGAATCTTCCACAAAAAACATCACGGCTAACCAGAATGCGTTTAGTCTGTGGATGATACAAACGATAGCCTTTACTTTCAGAACTGTACCCAACAAAAATACATTTTACTGCTTTTTCATCCAATTTTTTGTGATGTTGTTCAAGCACTAATGCATATGCCAAACAACCAAAAACACGTAGATGAGGAACAGATGGCTTGCGATCATGCGAAGCCTCATATGGAGTGATAGACCGTAGCACACACATATGTTGCATACATGTTCAGTGGGACACCTGTTAAGTACATATGTTGCACACATGACAACCTCAAGCCAGTAACTATGTGGTAGAGCCTCACTCTTGACCATACACCTCGCCATCTCCATGAGTGACCTGTTCTGTTGTTCAACAACTCCATTCTCTTGAGGTGTATACGGCACTGTACACTGGTGTTTTATCCCACGTTCAGCTAGAAATTCATTAAAATCAGAAGACATATATTCCCCCCCTCGATCAGAATGGAGGGTGCCCATTTTATAGTTGAGACATTTTCAGCCAAAACCAAAAACTGTTTGAAGCACATGAACATCTCGGAATTAGCTTTCAATGGATATACCCATGTGCCTGGAAAAATCATCGATGAAAGTCACAAAGTAAAGATAATTTCCAAAAGAAGGTGTCTACATAGGACCACAAACATCACTATGTACAAGCTGCAATTTTTTAGTAGCCCGAATTGAACCATCTTTTGGAAAGGAAGAATGCTACATTTTGCCCAAAATACTGCCTTGATAAACATGTTTTCCGGGTGCCTCAAGTTTGTGGAAAGAGGACACCATTTCAGATTTTTGCAGGTGTAGCAAACTAACAAAATTCAGATGACCAAAGCGTGCATGCCAAAGCTTTGCATCTGACATAGCATGAGAATCATGTAGTGCACATGCCAAATCATTTACAGATCTTTCATAGCCTATGAGCTTATACAACCCACGACATAAAATGCCAGAAGCAATAATCACATCGCCATTTGACAGATCATGTACTGTACATCTGTCATCAACAAATTTCACAACCAAGCCAATCTTGGCTAATGCAGAAACTGATCAGAGATTTTTCTTGATCCTTGGCACAAACAAAGCATCTGACAAAGTGAAAGAACTACCATCATAGTAGTCAAAATGATCTTACCAACTCCCATAACTGGATAAGAGGAGTTGTTGGCACATGTAACTGTATTCCATGTAGGGGAAGGCTCGAGTGAAGAGAAGAAATTGCGCTACGAGGTAATATGTTTGGTCGCTCCACTGTCAAAGTACCAAACATCGGAGTCTACTGCAGACATGCACTGCTCATGAGAAGATGGGTCAAAACTGCAAACAATAGTAAACACCCGTTCTTCTTCCTACACAAGATTAGCAGACTTTGTTTTTGGTGTAGAGGCTTCTGCAACAACCATTCCAGCCTCTTTCTTCTTTGCCTCTTTAGCAACCAGTTTTGGACAGTTCTTTATGATATGATCATTTCCTTTACAGTACTTGCAGAACAATTTCTGCTTTCCTGATTTCTTTTCATATTTGTCTTCTCTCTTTGAATGTGCAAAATTAGCAGATTTTTGCTTACTAATTGAAGAGCTCCATTTTCCTTCGCCCTTCTGACTAGCCAGGAAAGCAGGCAGAGGCCTTAGAGCGCATCAGACGAATGAAGTTGAGGAGACAAGGGAGGGATCAGCCTATGACTGACACTCAAGAGTCTCCAGGCTATCACATGGCCATGTGTGAGGCTTCAGGTGAACGTACCCATAAGATAGTGGATCGACGACCTTTTGTGACCCTAGAAATAGGACAAAGAGACAGCACAACAAGCGTGAGAGCTTTAATTGATTCAAGAGCAGCCACAAGTGCAGTTCGGCTTTCTTATTGCCAGCAGCTGCAATTGGAGGTAAAACCCCTAGAAGCATATCTGATAGGATTAGGAGGTGTTGAAACCCCTTGCATGGGAGAGGTGGATCTTCCCCTCTACATACAAGAGGTCCTCATGCCAGCAAAAGTGCTAGTGTGTGAAGACGAGGATCTGACCGAACCTCTTGTCTTAGGCCAAGACTGGATCTATGATCACGCAGTCAACCTCAACCTAAGAAGTGGACTTCTTCAGGCTTGGGTAGGCCAAAGCCGTCTGACGATTGAATTAGAAAATCAAGCACTCAAACCAATAGAACAAGCACCAACTCCTGGTCCCTCCAGGAATCCACATAAAGATAATGTTGCTCTTCTTGTCCAAACTTCTATGGTGCAGAGGTTTGTCAATCTTACCAAAGGTACAAGAGTCAATGAGGAGTTCGCAGCAGGGTCAAAGGAGATTCTAAACATGAAGACCAAACACTATACAACACGAAGGAGGCCATTGATCAAGAAGCAGGAGTGCCAACGCATGCAACAC
This sequence comes from Ceratopteris richardii, assembly GCA_020310875.1. Taxonomy (NCBI): domain Eukaryota; kingdom Viridiplantae; phylum Streptophyta; class Polypodiopsida; order Polypodiales; family Pteridaceae; genus Ceratopteris; species Ceratopteris richardii. The sequence continues at coordinate 117,381,705 of CM035423.1, read as the reverse complement.
GGAGCACCTCGTGGCGCAAAGCAGATCTGGATACGCAAGGATGGAAAACCCACAACTCTAATAGAAGACTCTCGAGGAGACAACAAACCAGCCACACCATCACGGACACAAGTGAAGGAGTACCCTAGGAAACCTCCTAGGCACACCACATCTATTTGGGTCCCTAAGCGGTCAAGGAAGGCTAGCCCCAATGCTAGACACATATGGGTGCCCAAGGCCTGTTTACGAGCCCAAATAGTTCCAGCTCTAGTTACTGGCATAATTCCACACTCTCAAGTCCTCTCGACTAACAACGCAGGAACTCTACCTAAATACCACTCTGACCCACACTCAGTCACATCGAGGAATGTCTGGAAATGGGTTCCCAAAAGGTCCCAAATCCATCACAACCTAGTTCATAAACTGTTGCCTGTCTTTAGCTCTAAGAGCTACGAATCCCCTATCAAAGTTTGGAGACCTAAACCATGTATCAAACCCCCTGACCCAATTTTTGTAAATTCATCCACTCTGACATAGGTGCATTCCGAGTCCACTGCATAACCAAAGTAGGCATCTAGTATGATACTGACCTCTAATCACCACTCACACCTATCACAAGCACTTCATCTCTGACCACTAACCTTCGGGATTGTCATGTTAGTATTGTGAAGGGAACACCATTACATCCTGTTTCCTATGCAACACTAATGTGCCTTTCTTCTTCTAGCAGATAAGCACCCGATTCCCATGGCAGCAGTAGCAGGCACAAGCTCTCAGGCAGGCTCGGGTGCTCAAATCAATTGGGATGCCATGCCGATGGAGGCCCCACCAACAGCTTGGCCTGAAGAGTTCGTGAATGTGCGGAGAATTCCTATTCCAGATCCACCAGATGGCCTAACCGAAAGAGTAAAAGGGCACTCTCATTGGTTCAATGAAATGCCAGGAGACTTGGGAGACGCAGATCATATATGGGAGTCCAAGATGGAGTGTGGAGGAGTGTGGTGGACCTTCCAGTTCTTTTCAAGAGAATTCGAAACCTTACAGAATGCAGCTCCACTTCAAGATATCTGGCAAAAAGCATGATTACAAACTTATTTTAGTGCAGTTCTGCCTAAACCCGATTTCCTCAGGTGCTACTACCTAATTGCCACACTGAAGCCGACAGGTGATAAAGATCATTCAGGCACATTCTGGGTGCCCTCCTTGTCAAATCTGGAGGAAATGAGGAAGTTCGAATTGAATGTTACTTTAATCAGGGAAGCACTTCAGATGTATGGCACGCATGTACCTTCTGACCGCGACCCCTTGATACTTGAGTCGATGAAAAGCAACAGAATCAAGAAGCTAAAAGAAATGTGCGCCCTCACCCCCAACATCGCCATACCATTGCGGATGTGCCTCCAACACTTCGCATTCCCAGCTCAGGACCGTTTCACCCAACCTCACAAGAAAATATGGTATGGGTTATATCTAGCAGAGACTGGAAGCTTGCCCATTAAGATGCCTGTATGGATCTTGGACCAAATGTATGAGGCAGGCAAGCGGGGAGTGAGGAAGCCTACTTTACATGACTGTTGTGCGCTTACAAGAATTATCTATCGATGTCTTGCATATGATGTGCCGGTTGCCAGAGCCCTAAAATATGCACAACTGGAGTTGTTCAAAGGGCGGAAGTCAGGGAGCCAGCCTGCAAAACGAATGTGTGGATCGCTCTCCCAGGTAATGATCCCTCACGAAGCCACGACCGAAGCTCCCCCCAGACCAGAAGCTCAGGTCGCACCTTTCACAATCCATCTTCAAGGAGTTCAAGCTGGGGATGTGGTACAACCCGCTCCATCCGCCCCTCCACTACCTACCGATGCAGAGTTTGCATCTATGGCCACCTTCACAGAGGATCCAAACTTTGATTTTGAAAGATTCCTGCAAACGGTCCACCTATCAGACAGTGAAGGTTCCCCTGACAATGTTGATCCGGGAGCATCAGTCCAAAGAGAACAGCCACGGGGCGAGACAAGCAGAGTACATGGGGAAGAGGTGGCACAACATCCTCATGACCCAAACACACAAGTTCAGGAAGGTGCACAAAGAAATGAACCAGAAGACAGTGAAGAGGAAGCCCCTGCCTATACTGCACAACTCAAAAGACTATACCGGACAATCAAGCAGGTGCAGAGGAGACACAAGATGTCAGAAGAAGCGAATCGAGCCCTAGTAAACCACATGTTGCAATCGGAGAACATCGACCCATATTTTGTAGAATCGTTGAACCTTTTGGCGGACACCTGTGGCATCGGGGAAGCCATGAGAACATTGGTCTATCAGGCGAACCCTACTTATGATCAAAGAAGGATAGATACAAGGCCACGGCGGGGAAAGATGATTCAAATGGAGGTATCTACCGTATTGCCTACTTCAATGACAGAAGATGTTCAGATGGTTAGCCCTAGTCCCAGTGACGAACCAGATGTAAATACACATTCACCACCTCCGCCATCACCTCCCAGCCAGCCTTCAGAACCCTTTTCCACGAGTCTTTCCGAACAACCGATATCCACCCATGGTGAAACCAATGTACACACCTCCTTTTCTACAGCCTTCCCTTTACCCACAGCCATCACTTCTGCCCAAATTTTTGAACCCCACACAGGTCATCCTGCCACCGATCAAACCATAATAGGTTACCCCTCTTATCTCCCCGCCCTGGGACAACCACTTGCCACTAGCAAAACCTTATCCCAACCTTTTCCATTCACCCACACAGTTCCTTCCTCCCAACCCCTACCCACTGTACCCCTGTTAACCCCCTCAGAATCAACCCAAATCACCCAACCATCATTCTGGACAAACCTTGTAAATATACTCCAACAAGTTGAGAATTATAATAAAAAGTCCCTTCCCCAACCCCACTCCCCCACATTCACTGCCACCACTAACACACCACCTACCGTTCCCGTATTCACAATTCACACTTCACACACTATCACATCGGATCCCATGGATATTTCACCATCCACAGGAGCACCCACCGCCACGTCTGTTCCACCATCATCACATCTCACTTCACTCATAGGCACATCATCCACTTTTCCCTTTCCCATTTCCCGACCCTTTGCATGTTCCACCTCTACCCATGCATCCACATCATTTAGTAATGCACTAGACACCATGGTTGAAGCGGCCACTCAGCTTAAGCAAGAGTATAAGCTATTAGAAGAAAATAACACAGAGCTGTGCAATCTCTCGGCTCAACTCCAGGCACGAGTCGATGCCTTGGAACTAGGTAATACAGCACTACAACACCAGGTGACTGCCCTCCAACAATCGAAGACACAACTTGAAGCTAAGTATGCAGAGACAGGCAAAGCTATGGACGAACAACTCAGAGAACAAATGGGCCGCAATGCGAGACTTCAACGCAACATGGCCCTACTACGTCGTCATCTAGCAGCGGCTCAAGAAGAGAACCGAAGGCTACAACAACAAAACCAGGAGAACCTAGAAGCGGCCATGGAAAACACCCCGGGAGCACCTATAGACCCTGCAAAATTCCAAGTTGTCCCCTCAGAGCATATTCAACAGATTTTAGAAGGTTATGCAACCCTCTTGGAAGCCCATGATCAGTTGGCAGATCAGATAAAGGAATTACAAGGATCCAAAGGACCGACAACACACCCACCCACACCTAAAGAGACGGTCGATGCCGCTACTTCGCCAGAACCTGAACCTTCAACGAACAGTGAGGTACTTGAGCTACGACAACAGATTGCAGAGTTGAAAATCAAGTTGTTACAATATGAACGACCTCCTTCCCCACCTGAGCAACCCATAGAAGAAGAAGCAATTATTATTCCAGTGGAGGAAGCATTTGAATAGAACTATGAGCCTCAACCACTTCTAGGAGGACGAATCACAGAGGAAGGGCAAGATACCTATGAGGAACCCCCATCAGCCTGGATGAAACAAGTAGAAGAAATGGGGAAAACTCATCAGGAACGTGTCTCCACTCAGATGCTAGCAATGAAGGCCATTGAGGAAACCATACTTCAATCTGAGTATTTCAGGCACCTTGCTCCTAGACGACTCATCACGAGCTCAGAATTACAATATAAACCATATTTTGTATTGTTGGCCGACTACAACGCAGAGATCAAAAGAGTCACCAACAAGTGCCCTACTTTCGCCACCCAGTTTGAACCAGAAGATATACCAGAGGCAGCCAAAAAAGGGGCCATATTCGAGCCCATATGGAGACAAAAGTTACTGGAGACCTATCCGGAAATGTTACGAACATGGGATCATGCTCCCATGCATCTGAAATATAACCCATGCTTTGGACCGGTACAAAGAAGACGCTCCTGGAAAGCATTCGCCATCAAGGTTCAGAACAATGTGAATTGCAAACAGTGGCTGAACTACCCCAAAATCGCACCACCGACAGGCCCACCTACAACAGCGTACATGATGGCTACCATCCGATATTGGCTTCCACGCCTCCACTCCATGCCAAATGTAGCTGCACAGATGCTACTCAAGATATTTGATATGACGCAGGTTGTGCTCAAAACCTTCCACAACGTATGTAACATTCAGCCTCCGATTCCCGGCTTCATCAATGGCAATTATGACCTCCTGTATGATATGAGCACAACCCCAAGCATACGAGTTGCTTATGCATGGCACGCACGCATCAGATATCTCCCTGCCTGCTATAAACAAACCTTCGACGACATGTTCACCACGGGATTTTGGGAAGCACATTCAGAGGTATTTGCACCACGACCAACCCACCTGCTGCAACTATTTGCGTGCGAGCAAACAATGAATTCAGAGCTCTACACTACGCCACAACCTAACATGCCTGGAGCCGTGAATTGGGATGCCCTCCAGAGCGATTTGGTCCGGGGACTACGTATAAAAGAACAAGAATTGGCAACCGACCTCCTGCAGAAGTACATCGATCAAACAGTGGAGCAGAGGTCTGTCAGAGGCGGCAGACCCTAGGGGGGGGAGAGTGTTGGCAGTATACGAGAAGAGGCAAGTACGAGCATACAAGCAGATCTAGCACTAAGGCAACCCTTTATTTTTTTCAAAACCCTTACACCATTTAAAAGTGATTCTCATCACTAAAAACCCCTGTAAATACCATTTTCACCTTTTTGTAGCTCCATTTTGTACAAGTCGAGGAGTCCTTGAGCTTGAGGAGCCTTAGAAGTAGTTGCCTACCGATTTTCGTATTTTTTAGACCTCGTTTGAGCCCTCAAATAAGCCCTGGAACCTAATTTTTAATTAGGCCGGACACTAGGTCTGGACAGGGCCAAATCTAGTCAAAAACTATAAATAGAGCTAGAGAGCTCATTTTTGGGGCTAGCTTCTTATAGTTTTGAGCTTGTATGAGAACTTTGTTGCAATAGAAGTGATTCCATTGTCTTACTCTCTTTGTTCTTGCCGTGTGTGTGCGTGTATGTGTATGTGTGTGCATGCTTGTGTGCTTCTCACTCACGCACTTGTGCCTCCACTTGCTCGCAGTCTCCATACCATCCTCACGTCTTCCCGGATTGACATTAAAGGAGGTGCTACTCATCACTGAGCTACAACTCGGTATGCCCAAACAGCATGGTGTAGCTGTTTATCCCAATCAGAGCGTTTATTGTTCACTAATTTCGTCAGTACATTGCATAAGATCTTGTTGGTGCTCTCAGCCTGGCCATTTGCTTGAGGGTGATAGGGGGCAGACTTCTTATGCACTACCAAGAATTCTTGGAGCAGGTTTTCAATAACTTCATTCAAGAAGTGAGTGCCTCTATCACTAACTAGCTCTATAGGTAACCCGTATCTAGTGAATACATTCTCAAATAAGAACTTAGCAGTAGTCTGGGCATCGTTCTTTGTCGTAGCTTTTACCTCTACCCACTTTGTGAGATAATCCGTGGCCACAATGATATATTCAGCATGTGAACCCTTGGCTGGGGAATTAATAGGGCCTACAAAGTCTATTCCCCACTTAGAGAATGCACGTCCACCCATCATAGGTTTCAGTGGCATCTCATCCTTGCGTATAGGATACTGAGTTCTCTGACAGACATCACAGCGTTTCACATAGGTATGTGCATCCATGTGAAGGGTCGGCCACCAGAAGCCCGCAAATAGTATTGCCTTGATCACCCGATCTGGTCCAAAGTGTCCTCCTGCTACACCTTGGTGAGCAGTGTCCAAGATCTTGAGATATTCACTCTCATGAACACAAAGTCTCAGGTAACCATCTTTACCACGTTTGTATAGATTATCACCAATGAGTGAGTAATCTAGGGCTTCTTGTTCTAGACTTCGTTTACGAGTCAGAGTCATGTCTGGAGGGAATGTGTTTGTCCTCAGGAAGGATACTAGTGGTTCACTCCAATCTGGCATTATGGATACTTGATAGAGAGTGGCATGTTCCACAGGTGGTTTAGTGCAGCAGATTGGGCATTCCTTGCACAACTTTTGGACATCAGCCTCCATAGTCGGCCAATGCACTCCGAGTCTCCTTAGTGTCTGTAAGGTTCGTTGCTTTGAGTAGTGTTGCTCTAATGCACCTACATGTGCTAAATGCAACCATTTAGTGTACTCGTCCTCTTCTACACAACAAGCCAAGATCCCTTGATCTGTGTGCTTGTACATACTTCCTGCCATGATGTGATACTTTTGGGCTTTTACTACCTCTCTATCCTGCGTGTTTATTACTGGATGGTTAGGTCCGTATGTCAATACTGGCACTAATGGCTTAGCCCACTGAGGTATTACTTCCAAATTAAACAAGTAAGCATCAGGAAGATCATCTGATACTCCTTGTGGGGCTTCTCCAGATGTGAGCCTAGAAAGATGATCTGCTCTCAAATGAGTCTTCCCTTTCCTTACCACAACCTCAAAATCATATTCCATTAGCAAGAGAAACCATCCTACTAATCTTCCTGTATTGCATGGCTTGTTTACGAGGTATAGCAATGCCTGATGATCAGTAAAAAATTTAAACTTATTTGCAAGCAAATAGTGTCTAAATTTCTTAATTGCATATATCATGCCTAGTCCTTCTCTCTCAGTAGTGGTGTAATTTCATTCAGCTGCATTCAATTGTCTGCTAGCATAGGCAATTGGAAGATCCATATTACCTTCACCAGTAGGTTGTGCAAGCACACATCCAATGGAATAATTGGATGCATCCACATGAACATGGAAAGGCTTATTCCAATCCGGTGTGGTTAAGATTGGTGCTGAACATAATCGCCGTTTAAGCTCATTGAAGGAATTCTCACATTCCTCAGTCCACTCAAAGTTTGTCAGAAGTCCGTACATGGGCTTTGCAATGACAACATACATGTGAATGAACCGGCGGTAGTAACCACAATGTCCCATGAAAGCTTGTACTTCCTTGACATTCCTTGGCCTAGGTAGCTCTGCTATGGCTCTCACTTTCTCTTCATCCGTGGATATGCCATTCTTTGACACTATGTGTCCTAGAATCTTGCCTTGCCTGACCATAAAAACGCACTTTTCTGGGTTCAGGCAGACTTGATATTCTCTACATTTGTCAAAGATTTGTCTGAGTTCAGGAATATGGGTTTGTCTAATGTTGGAATGAGCACAAAGATCATCAACATAGACTTCTAAATTCTTCCTCAGGAACTCCTTAAATACATGGCACATTAGTCTCTGGAAGGTTGCAGGAGCATTGGTAAGCCCAAATGGCATTACACGAAAGGCAAATATACCCCACTCTGTGGCAAAAGCTGTCTTATGCTGATCTTCTGGAGCTATGGCTACTTGATTGTAACCCGAAAATCCATCGAGGAAGTTGTACACTTCCTTGCCTGCTACTCTTTCTAAGAGATTCTCTGTGATAGGAAGCGGATAGTTATCTCGAATTGTGGCTGCATTAACCTTCTTCAAGTTAATGCATACACGTAATTTACCATTCTTTTTGGGCACCACAACAATGGGGGATACCCATTTAGTGTGCTCAATTTCATAGATAAATCCAGCTTCAACCAGTCTATCTATCTCCTCTTTGATCTTGGCAGCGTAATTATCATTGTATGTATATGGCTTTTGCTTAGAGGGTTTGGCATCTGAGGTCATGGGGATGGTGTGTGAGCATATGTCAGGTTCTACACCTTTCAAGTGCTTGTAACTCCAAGCAAACACGTCCCTGTATTCTCTTAGCAACGCTATCAATTCTTGCTCTTCTTCTTCTGTCAGGTCATGTCCTATGTAAGTGCATCTCTCTTCTCCCTCTTCCATGGCTACCACAATTTTCTTTGTGGTTTCTTTGTTATCATAGGCCTCTCCTGATTGTGCCTCTCGTTTAGGCATTCTGATCATGACTCTCCTATCATCTATCTCATACTTCTTAAAATTTTCTGGGACCTCAAACAAAGATTCCTCCTCTTCTTGTGTGACTTCTTTCTTCTTCCTTTTCTTTCCTTCTTCCTTAGGAGTTACATGTGTGGCTAGCCTTACGTCTTTTGTAAGCTCTCCGTGCCTCTGGGGTTGAAATTCTACTTCATAGAAGTATTATTCATCTGATGCAAAAGGTGGGTCCATAATGATTGACTCTAGATCGGAGTCACTTGCATCCTCAAATGCATCAGGGCTAGGTTCGCACTCTTCTAACACTGCCTCTCCCATGATTGGCTCTATGGAGAAGACTGAAATGTCATAGCCATCCTCATCACAGTGGGGTGTCCATTGTTCTTCATTGATGGCTACATCCATTGTTGCTAGGATTTCTGCCCAGCCGTGGGGTTCAAATTCTTCGTCAGGAAAGACTACAGGTGCATAGGCTGGTTCTTGAATGGGTCTATGTGTTTCGTTTGCACCTATTTCTCTGGCCTTTTCTCTCTTCTCTTCTTCTACTGCTACTTTGCAGATCCATAAGTGAGTGTCTTCGTGCATCCATGAGGATCCTGATCCTATGGAATGCACCGATTCCGTATCATCTTTGGCTCTATGGATGGGGTTCCATTGGATAGGAGGGACATCTCTATGAGAGTAATCCTTGAGATTGACTTTGGTCGTAACACCTAAGTGCTGCAGGTACAAAGAATTGGTTCCCCAATCCTGTACCACTTGCAACTGTCGCATAAAGGGTCGTCCCAAGATCATTTCATAGGCATGGTTCTTGCTAAAATCACATATAGCAAAGGTATGCTCGAACTCGACACCACAGGTGGTGAGAGTTATTCCTTCTAGCAATCCTAAGGGTCTCTCTATGTGACCATCGGCCATCTGCAATTTCATTCTCGTTGGCCTGAGTGCTGGCTTGCCCCAACGCTTCCATAGGGAAGTGGTGGCAATTGCAACTCCTGCACCTGAGTCCAAAATTGCCTTGGTGGTGTACTCCTGGTAGGTAATGGGAAGATAGGTGTTCCCTTCTTCACCTTCACACATATCTCCTATCTTATCCAAGGGTATCTCTGGCACTGTCCTATGTGATCCTACCTGGGAACGAGGTTTTGATATCTCTGGTACTTGTTTGGCTACATGTTTCCATAGCTCTAGCCTTACTTTGAGTAGCTCTTCTAAGGTGAGGTTGCATTGTACTTTAGTGTTTTTCACTACCTCTGTGTTCCTGGGTATGAGTGACTCCTCATTCCGTACCATGACCGTGGGTGCTCTCATACAAGTAGACTTAGCTTCCCATGGGCCTGTGAAGTGGGGTAATTCTTGTAGAGAGTTAGACTCAAAGTCTAGTCTTTCCTGAGAGTGGGTGCTCTCCTGCTCCTCAGAAATGGATGGGATGTCTTGTGGGAATTGGTCGTGTGCATCATCCACCAGTTCAATGGGAGGAGGTACTTCACTTTCTTTAGCCCATTTGTCTTCTTGAATCTCTCGTAGGAATTCTGGAGTGAATCGATTCATAGAAGATGATGTGTCTGGCTCCGTAGAGTTAGGCACATAGGCTTCAGGCACATAAGCTTCCTGGGCGGGAAGACCTGCTCTTTCACTTGCCTTGTCCTTGGGTTGAGAGGCGAGTTCCTTTTCTGATTGTGCAATCAGCTTCTCTATTCTTTCTAACAGTCCATCAAAGTGCAACTGTGTCTTCGCTGAACTAGAGATGTTAAATAGGCGACTGGCTTCAAACATGGTCTGAGCCAATTCCACCATCTTAGCACAAATTTTGGTTCGTTCTAGCTCTAGTTCTGCTCTTGGGTAACACTTTTCATGATCAGTTACGTTTGGCCCTTCTTGGATTCTGGCCTGATATGCTTTAAGCATCATATTAAGGTCTTCGGGAGTGGGATCTGCTAGGACTGATCCTACTCTAGGGGGTGGTGGAAGTAGGTGAGGCGGGTTGGAAGGTGGCGGGTCGGATGGAGTTGGGAATGGTGGAGGTGGGGTAGTGTGAGAGGGAGTTTGAGATGTGAGTTCAGTCATCCTGGCCTTTGTTTCTCTGAGGCTTTCCTCGAGTTCACTCATCTTTTTTGCCCATTGCCGTTTCATTCTTTCACGGCTATCTCTCCAGGCTCTAGTCCTCTTCTTTGTCATGCTCTCTGTTTCACTAACATCTGGGCTCTTCTCCTAGTCTACCCCTTGGTTTTGCTGCAATGCTTGAGCTCTAGTGATCACTTGCACGGGTGTAGTGGAAGTGACACTTCCTGTGGAATCTACCACTAACCCAATAACGTTAATAGGAGTAATTTTTGGCATATTATTAGGATTCTTAGGGCAGTCTCGTAAGAGATGATCCTTTCCACACTCTTGGCAAAAGCCCTGAATCATCACTGACTGGGGTTGTGTAGGTGGAGGCCAGGGACAATCACGAATGAGGTGATCCCCCTGACATCTGTAGCATGGTCCTTTAGGGAATGGGGGTCTTACTTGCCTAGGTTGAGGCCTAGGGTTGGGGTTTGCATACATGACGTTTGTGTATTCTGACTCCCAACTAGGTTCATTTGGCTCTTCACTATAGTAAGACTCACCATGTTCAGGAGATTGCATGTAGTAAGCATGGGGACTATCGACATGTGTAGAGTCAAAGCTATGGTCACTGCGATCACTTTCTGAAAGCAATGGTGTTACGGGAACTATAGCTCTATTCAGGTTTTCTTCTGCAGCGGCATACTTTACAGGGATCATGTTGGATGGAGCTGGAGGTTGTTGGGCTAACACAGGCTGAGGCCTTTGCTGGGCTTGATGGTGTGGTTGGTAGGTTTGTTGAGGCCTGGCATACTGCTGTGGTGGATATTGGTTCTGATATCTTCCTTGTTGAGGGTATGGCTGGGGGTAGGTTTGCCTAACAGCTTGCTTATTGTATGGGCAGTCTTGTGCTGTGTGATTTGTGTATCTCCGTTCTATGGTACAGCATTGGCTACTCGGATTTACTTGGGGTTGAGCCGTAATGGGATAGACATTAGCCATATGGTCGCCTCCACATGTATAGCACCTTTTTACAGGGGCAAACCTTGGGATCTGTTTGCTAGAGACACCTAGTTTTTGTGCCACTTTCTCAGCGAGTTCCTCAATTGATGTGGATTGCGTGGAAGAGAGGCTAGAGGCACTATCTGAATCTTTGTATATCTTGGAAAGCTCTAACTCCTCCCCTAGGTTATCCTCAATGTCAATACACATGCGTACACACTCTTCTATGGTCCTAGGGTCCTTCAGGTACACATATGATCTTAATTTGGTACTTAGCAGTCCGTCCAAGAATAGAGCCACTTGCTTAGCTGGTGTGGGTAGCTCAGGGACAGGGCATCTCTCCAAGTATTGCCTAAATCTTCTTCCTGCAAGTCTTACGGTTTCTTGAGGGGTTTGCTTGAAGCTGTGAATCAGTGAGGAGGTATTATGTCTTATGCCACTCTTAGAGAATTCAATAATGAAAGGCTCTAAGAGTTGGTCTATGCTCCTGAACTGCCTCTCATTTAGTGGCTGAAACCATGTCAGGGCAGTTTTCCTAAGGGTTAGACCAAAGGCATTGTACTGCGTGAATAGATCCTCCACTTGTTCAGCTCTTAAGACTTGCCTAAACTCAGCCACATGATCGTATGGATCTCCAGTGCCATCGAAGTAGTTCTTCATGGACTTAACTAGCTCAGTCGGTCTCAAAGTCCTTGTGTGCTCTCTAGGTCGTGGTAGAGGGAACTCATCCGCATTCCTTTGATTCCTGTGAGCTCTAAGTATCTCAGGTTCCACCCTATTTGTCTCTATTCTCGTTCTTTCTCTGCCCCCTGGGTTGGCAAAGCTTACTTCTGGCCTCTCTCTACTTCTGTCTCTTTGAATTCCATGAGCTTGGGATGTTCCCGCTCCAGGGTGACCATAGGACACATTCGATCTTGGTTGGGGGAAAATAATTTCACCTTTCCAAGTGTAAGCATGCCGATCATTTTCTATCACCACAAAGATCCTTTCTGAAGCGTGATCCAAGTAGGTCACTCTGCCTGGGCTATCAGGATCCTTAAACTCATAGATCATGATTGTTCCTATATCAATTGGCCGATCAGATTTATACCTCCAAAAGGCTTCATCAGTCTCTCGATTGAGGAGCAAATCTATGCTCTTATTATCCTGGGGAATCCACTCTGGTGTGATAATCCTAGTGAGAACCGATTTGCCTCGAGGGGTTCTAGGTTCTGTACCCATGTTTCCTTGCTCTAGGTCACCTAAGTCCGTTCCTAGGATCTCATTCCCAAATTCATCAGTCCTATCTGGATGACTAGGGACTACATATATTGTCCCTTCCTTGTCTAAGTACGCCCCGTTTTCGAACTTAATAGCTGGGCGCTCTAATCCTATGGATTGGTCCGGGTTTTTAATCTGGACCACAGATCTTCGTAGGCCGTCCTCATAGATGCTAGCACCCAATCGGTTGGTCCTAAGGTATTCCAACTGCGTTTTGTAAGGGCCTTCTACCCTGTGCAAGTATGGCACTCCTGAACTTCCTATAGGTCTCTCCATACCTTGAGACATCTCGGATTCACTAGTCTCAGAACTAGGGTAGTATGAGTGGTGGCTCAACTGCTGGGCCCAAGACCTAGCAGTGTGGTTGACACTGGCCTCTGAAGACCTAAGGCTTTATCTATCTCTCCCTAGATGTCGCCCTGATCTAAGGTTCATAAGCCTAATTGAATAACCCAAATTTGCCCAAGTACAACCTCGTTGCAGAGTTGTCACTCTAGCACAATGGTGAGTACCAACGTGAGGAGATACACCTCATAAATGTCAATCCGTGGAGACGTGAGGACCGGTATGAAGACCGTGAGCAAGTGATGGCACAAGTGCGTGAGTGAAAGCACACAAGCATGCACACACGTACACACACGCGCACAAAGTAAGAGCAAGGAGTGGAACAATGGAAGATCTTCGATTATACAAGAGCTCTCTTACAAAGCTGAAATCTACAACAAGCCAACCTCAAAAATGAGCTCTCCAGCCCTTTTTATAGTTTTTGAGTGGTTTTGGCCCTGTCCAGACCTAGTGTCCGGCCTAGTTAAAAAATAGGTTCCAGGGCTTATTTGGGGGCTCAAACGGAGTCTAAAAATTATGAAAATTGGTAGGATGGTAGTTCTAATACTCCTCAAGCTCGAGGACTCCTCGGCTTGAACAAAATGGAGTTACAAAAATGGAAAATGGTATTTACAATGGTTTTTAGTGATAAAAATCACTATTTCTGTAGGGATTTCTTCTGAAAATTTGACAGGTGCTTCTTGGAGCTCCCTACTTGCTCCTTCTTCTTGTGTGTCCACTTCCTTGATGCACTTCCATTCTTTGTCCTTGATCTTGAGCTTCAACACTCCCCCCCCCCTCTTGAGTCTATCGTCCCTGACACACCCTTGTTGTAGTGGTCGTTCCATGTAGTACGTTGAGAGGTAGCGTCCTTTGCGTCCAACAGGGACGATCCCTCTTCCCAATGTATCCTGGTCGTTTGTCTGGTTCTTCACTTTGCCACTGTTATCTCTTGCAGTTTGTAGTCCCTTTGTACGTACTTCTGCCTTGTATTCCATCTGGATGGTGCATTTGTGAGTTTTCCAAAACTACTAGTTGCTCAAAGGAGGTGTTCAATGTTGATTATGAGCAACTCTCAGTGGTGGATGGCTCGCTTGTTCTTGTAGTGGTCACCGTGATGTCCGCTGATTCTTCCAACGATGGCTTCCATAGTTTTCATGCCAAGTACTTGTAACCCATAATGTATGATGGTTAAGTGCATTAGTGCATGGGTTGAACAAATTATGTGCCTTGTGCATGACCTTGTAATGTGGCCCTACGTATGCGTACTTGGAAAATGCATGGCAAGAAGTATGGTGCAAGAGATTGGGTCTTGAGCTAAGTGCTCAAGGGTATGCTGACGAAGAGGTTTCCTAATCGATCATGGTTATAGTGTTGTTGAAGCATACACGGCTTACCATGGTGAAGGGTCCGTTGATCTTCATCTCTTCGTGTTGTAGTTCCATCATGGTGTTTGACCCTCGTCTTGTCCTTTTTGTTGATGGATGTCCTTGCTGAAAGTTCGCTGATGAGCATTTTCAAGCACAGTCCTCTTCTTTGCCCCTTCTCTTTTTTTTTTTTTTTTTTGTTGCACACGATGGCATCAAACAAGAAGAAAGAGGTTAGTATCAATAACATATTTTGCATGTGAAAATTGTGTCTCATGTGCCTGGGATTTCTCAATTGTGTCTATGCACGGCCATGTAAGGTGGCCCTATATTGATGCATACTTTGGAAATGCATGACCTGACTGGTGCAAACGACTGGGTTATGCCAAAGGCACATGGTTGCTGCTGGTCGAGGCTTTTGATGTTACTTGCATACTTGATGAATTCTTTGATTGGAGGTGTCTATCGGATCTCGAAATGATGTAATCCTCCGGATTGGAACCCATTTTGGAATAGGGTGCTTTCCAAACTTTGGTATCCAGTGTGGTTGGCTCTTTGGTTTTGTGGGTGCGGCGGTTGCTTTCGGCTTCCAAACCCATATCCGTGATGATTGCCTGCTTACTTTTGCAGAAGGGTTGATTTTATCTTCGTTTGGTCTTTGTGCTCTATTCTTACCTTTTTCTTTCCTTGGCTTCTTTGTTGATACCTTTTGTATGGTGGGGAGCATAGGTTGTTGCGTATGTAAGAGCTTCTTAGGTACCCACATCTGTAATCGTCCTTGTTGAGCTCCAGCTAATTTTTTAGGCACCCAAATTTGTACCTTATTGTGGTCGGCCTTCATCGATTGCTTCGTTACCCAAAGTTGTTGGATTCTTCGTGCTTGAGCATGTCGTAGGTTCTTGGTTCTTGTCTTCCAATGGTTGACTTGCCTCGGTGGGAACTGTGTTGGCAAGGCTGGTGGTTGCTCGTCTTTTCGTACCCAGATCGTCTTCATGTCCGGAACTACTTTCCTCTCGAAGTATCTTCGTCTATTGGATATAGCAGTTGTCATGTAGCCTCGTGCTTGCCTCTTTGATTGAGTTGTGGTGACAACATTAGTCTTTGCACAAGAGGAGGAGTTCGCTTGTCTTTGATCCTGTTCTTCCATGATTGAGTGCTTTTGAAACATCGAGCCCTTGACACATACAACATCTTTTTTGCTAAGATTAGTCCTTGAAGAACTATGAGGAGGTGCTTCATCTGGATTTGTGAGCATGCAATTTTCTAACTCTAATGTAATGCATTGTTCATGCACCCAAACTTGAAGAAGTTGGCTTCTTAGGTTCAAGTTGACAGCATGGTCGTAAATCCAATCTTGACCCAAGACAAGTGGCTCTGTGAGGTCCTCATCATGACACACTAGCATTTTGACTTTTATTGGAACATCTTGAAGGTAGATGGGAAGTTCCACCTCTCCCAAACAAGAGGTTTCCACACCTCCCAATCCTATGAGATAGGCTTCTATGGGCTTGATGTCCAATTGCAGGTCTTGGCAGTATGAAAGTCGAACTGCACTAGTTGTTGCGCCTGAATCAACTAATGCTCTCACAGTCTTTACACTCTTTCCTTGTCCTACCTCTATAGTCACAAAGGGCCGTCGATCAATTATTTGAGAAGTAGTTATGCCCGATTTTTGGCACATGTCCATGTGATATTTTGGAGCTTTTGTGTTGACATCTAGGCCCAGCCGCCGTAGCTTATTTCTTCTGATGCGCTCTCTCACCTCTGCTTGTGCTTCTTCTCTAACCCTTAACTCCTCTTCTTTTCGCTTCTTAGCAGTGTTGAGTCTCATGAGCATTTCCTCTGTAAGAGGTTCTTGATATAACTTGACTCGGCATCCACTAATATAGTTTGGTAGGATATCACCTTCTAAAGTGGCTAATTGAACTGCACCGCTAGTGGAGAGTCTATTAATGATCATGGGTCCATATCCTCGTTTCTCCAATTTGCGGGCATGTTGCTTTAGCGTATAAACCAGCACCAGATCTCCTTCTTTCAACCCTTTGTCCTTCACATGGGCATCAAAGTATGCCTTTTGTCTTTTCTTTGCAGCATAGATGCCTGTGGCTGCTCGTAGCCTCGTCTCACCTAAGCGTTCTAGATCAAAGATCCTGGAGGACAATTCATGTCCATTCCACTCATGCTCTTGTGCTACTTTCAAGGCTGGGATTAGGAAGTCCAATGGTAGCACGGCATTCTGTCCAAAGACCATCTGAAATGGGGTAGCATTGAGTACCGTTTTGTAGGCAATTCGGTATGCCCAAACAGCATGATGAAGTTGTTTGTCCCAAACAGAGCGTTTACTATTTACAAGTTTCGTCAATACGTTACATAGGATCTTATTCGTGCTCTCGGCCTGTCCATTGGCTTGTGGGTGATAAGGGGCAGACTTCTTATGTATCACCATGAATTCTTGAAGGAGATTGTCAATGACCTCGTTCAAGAAGTGAGTACCTCTATCACTGACCAACTCTATTGGTAATCCATATCTAGTGAACACATTTTTGAATAAGAACTTAGCCGTTGTTTGAGCATCATTCTTTGTTGTGGCTTTTACTTCTACCCATTTGGTAAGGTAATCAGTGGCCACAATAATGTATTCCGCATGGGAGTTTCTAGCTGGGGGGTTGATGGGACCTACAAAGTCTATACCCCACTTTGAAAATGCACGTCCTCCCATCATTGGCCTTAAAGGCATCTCGTCTTTTCTTATCGGATATTGGGCACGTTGGCATGTGTCACATTTCTTCACATAAGTATGTGCATCCATATGAAGAGTGGGCCACCAAAGTCCTGAGAATAGAATGGTCTTAATTACTCTGTCAGGCCCAAAGTGTCCACCTGCAGCACCACTGTGTGCAGTTTCTAAGACTTTCAAATAGTCTGATTCATGAACGCACAGTCTTAGGTAACCATCCTTGCCTCTTCGATATAGGTTGTCTCCTACTAAGGCATAGTCTTGAGCCTCTTGCTCCATGCTCCGTTTTCTTGCAAGACTAGCCTGATTGGGTAATGTTCCCGATCTCATGAACTCAACCAATGGAGCACTCCAATCTGGGATTAATGACACATGATAAAGAGTGGCATGCTCCACTGGGGGTCTCTTCTGGCACACTGGACAATTCTGGATCCACTCCTGTATTTCTTTGTCCATGCTCGGCCAATACACTCCTAAACGTTTTAGATTCTGCAATGTTCGTTGTTTAGAGTAGTGATTTCCTAGCAATCCCTCATGGGCTTGTTGCATCCAACTAGTATGTTCGTCGTCCCCAACACAACAAGCTAATACGCCCTCGGTATCTTGCTTGTACATACTTCCGGCCAATATTTGATACTTTTGTGATTTTACAATTTCTTCTTTGCTTGTTTTCACATTCTTATTTGCAGGCCCGAAGGTTAGGACTGGTACCAACTTATTTGCCCATTTAGGAACAACTTCTAAATTGAACAGATAAGCATCGGGCAATTCATCAGACACTCCTTGCGGTGGCTCTCCTGAAGTGATACGAGAAAGATGGTCTGCCCTAAGATGGGTTCTACCTTTCCTGACAACAACTTCAAAGTCGTATTCCATTAGTAAGAGGAACCATCTCACCAAGCGGCCTGTATTGCAAAGTTTATTGACCAAATATAGTAAAGCTTGATGATCAATGAAAAACTTGAACTTATTGGCCAATAAATAGTGTCTAAAATTTTTCACAGCGTATACCATGCCTAAGCCTTCTCTCTCCGTTGTGGTATAATTTCGTTCAGCTGCATTTAATTGCCTACTAGCATATGCTATCGGCAAATCTAGGTTTCCTTCACCTGTGGGTTGCGCTAGCACACATCCTATTGCATGATTGGAGGCATCTACATGGACATGAAAGGGTTTGCTCCAATCCGGAGTAGTCAATATTGGTGCTGTGCACAAACGTCTTTTCAGCTCGTTGAAGGAATTCTCGCATTCCTCGTTCCACTCAAAATTTGTTAACAACCCATAAAGGGGTTTAGCTATGATGGCATACATGTGGATAAACCTATGGTAATATCCACAATGGCCCATAAAGGCTTGTACCTCTTTAACATTCCTTGGCCTGGGCAACTCTGCTATCGCTCTTACCTTGTCTTCATCTGTTGAAATTCCATTCTTAGAAACAATGTGACCTAAGATCTTACCTTGTCGTACCATGAACACACACTTCTCTGGGTTCAGACACACTCGATAATCTCTACACTTGTTGAAGATCTGTCTGAGCTCAGGGATGTGGTAACTTCTTTCTTGGGAATGAGCGCATAAATCATCCACATATACTTCTAAGCTCTTTCGCAAGAACTCTTTGAAGACATGACACATGAGCCTTTGGAATGTTGCAGGTGCATTGGTGAGCCCAAATGGCATCACACGAAATGCAAAAATTCCCCATTCTGTGGCAAAGGCCGTTTTGTGTTGATCTTTGGGGGCAATGGCTACTTGGTTGTAACCTGAAAATCCATCAAGGAAGCTATAAACTTCCTTGCCTGCAACACGCTCCAATAGATGTTCGGTGATTGGAAGTGGATAACTATCTCTGATCGTAGCGGCATTAACTTTTTTAAGGTTAATGCACACTCGCAATTTCCCATTCTTCTTGGGCACTACTACAATGGGGGACACCCATTCAGTGTGCTCAATCTCATAGATGAATCCAGCTTCAATCAGCCTGTCAATTTCCTCCTTTATTTTGGCTGCATAATTGTCATTATATGTGTAGGGCTTTTGTTTGGTGGGCTTGGCATCAGCGGTCATCGAAATCATATGAGAGCAAATCTTTGGATCTACTCCTTTCAAGTCTCTATAGTGCCATGCGAACACATCCCTATATTCCCTTAATAGAGCTACAAGCTCTGCTTCTTCTTTTGCACTTAGGTCATCTCCTATGTACGTACATCGTTCTTCGTTCCCTTCAATGGTCACTACAATTTTTTTGGTCTTTTCTTTATTGTCATATGCTTCTCCTATAATGGCCTCTCTCTTAGGCATCCGTACCAAAATTTTTTGGTCTTCCACTTCATATTTCTTGAAATTTTCTGGTACTTCAAATAATGATTCTTCCTCTTCTTGTTTCACTGCTTTTCTTTTCTTTTTCTTTTGACCTCCTTCACTTCCTTCCTTTGAATTTATCATTTTAATACTCGTGAGGGGTTCTTCTTCTTTTTGGGTTAACACTCCTATGTCTTCCTAGATCATCGTCATTCTCTTCTTCTTCTATGAACTCACTAGGATCACACTCTTCCAACAGGGGCTGACACATGAACACTGAAATATCATAACCCTCCTCATCACAATGAGGTGTCCATTGTTCTTCATTGGTTGCAATGTCCATGGTAGCTAAGATTTCTGCCCAACCATGAGGCTCAAATTCCTCATCTGGAAATATCATTGGTGTATAGGCTGGGTCTTTTATTGGTCTATCTCCTGGGGACGTTCCTTCTTCTCTTGCTTTTAGACGCTTTTCCTCTTCCTCCGCGACCTTGCACATCCACAAGTGAGTATCTTCATGCAGCCAGGATGGATCAGGTGAACTTCCAGAATGCACAAAGATTGAATCTTCTTTTGCTTTGTGGATAGGATTCCACTGTAGGGGTGGTACATCTCTGAAGGTGTAATCCTTCAGATTGACCTTGGTGGTGACCCCTAAGTGCTGTAAGTACAAGGAGTTGGTTCCCCAATCCTGTACTATTTGCAATTGTCGTAGGAAGAGTCTTCCTAGGATCATCTCGTAGACATTATTTTTCTCAAAGTCACATATAGCAAATGTATGTTCAAACTCTACACCACAAGTGGTTAGAGTTATCCCTTCAAGCAATCCTAGAGGTCTTTCAAAATGACCATCTGCCATTTGAAGCTTCATTCTTGTTGGTCTTAATGTGGGTTTGCCCCATCGCTTCCACAAGGAGGTGGTCGCAATAGCAACACCAACACCCGAATCTACAATTGCTTTGGTTGTGTAACCTTGATAGGTGATCGGAAGATAAGTGTTACCTTCTTCACCTTCGCTCATGTCTGCTATCTTGTTGAGAGGTATCTCTGGAACTTTTTGCTTAGAGCCTACTTTTGGTATATTGGATTCAAGTTCTGGAACCTGATCCTTCACATGATTCCAGAGCTCCCGTTTTGCCTTGAGCAGCTCCTCTACAGTGAGATGACATTGAACCTTAGTGTTCTTCACAACATCAGTGTTTCTTGGAATCACTGAGTCTTCATTTCTTACCAATATTGTAGGAGCTCTGATCTGGAGAGATTCAGATTCCCATGGGCCTGTGAAATGAGGCAACTCTTGTAAAGAATTAGATTCAAAATCTAATCTCTCATCCTCTTGTTGCTCTGTTTGATCTCCATAGATAGACGGGATGTCTTGGGGAAATTGATCATGAAGATCATCAATCTCAGGAGTAGGAGGGGAGTTACCCTTCTCCTTGGCCCATTTCTCTTCTTGTATTTCCCGCAAGAACTCTTGAGAATACTGTTGAATTGAAGGAGGTATTCTAGCATCCGTGGAATTAGGAACATAAGCTCCCATTGGTGGTGAGCTTCCTCTCTCATCAACTGGTTGAGCCTGTGGAGGTAAAGAAACTTGTGGTTTGTTTACCAATTGCTCTAATCTTTCTAGTAAGCCCTGGAAATGCAAATCCGGTTTGACAGAGTTTGGTTGGTGGGGGCATTCACGAATGAAATGGTCGCCCTGACATCTAAAGCATGGTCCTCTAGGGGCTTGTGGTCTTACTTGTCTCAATTGGGGCCTAGGGTTTGGATTCGTATACATGACATTGGAGTATTCTGGCTCCCAATTTTGTTCCATAGGTGGTGCCTCGTATTGATACTGAGAAGTCTCACTTTGCTCAGGTGACTCTATGTAATAAGCATGTGGACTATCTTCATGGAAGTAGTTCGAACCATGAGCGTGAGAGTCATTTTCTGGTATCAATGGGGTTAGCGGTACCAATGCTCTATTAGGGTTCTCCTCTGCCATTGTATACTTAACTGGGATCACATTGGCAGGAGCTGGTGGTTGGTTTCCTAGGACTGGTTGTGGCCTATATGGTGCCTGATATTGCTGCTGGTATTGAGGTTGATATTGTTGTGGCCTATAATATGGCTGTTGGTACTGATTCTGATACCTACCCTGCTGGTAAGGTTGCTGATAATTTTGTCTAATAGCCTGCCTGTTATAGGGACAATCTTGGGTCGTATGATTTGTATATTTCCTCTCAATGGTGCAATATAGAGCATTAGGGTTTCCTTGGGGTTGAGTCGTCAACGGGCAAACATTAGCCATGTGATCTCCTCCACATGTATAACATCGCTTCACTGAAGTGACCCTTGGCATTTGTCTATTTTGAACTCCTAGCTTTTTGGCCACTTGTTCAGCTATCTCATCTATCTCAGTGGAGGTTCTAGTGGTATGACTTGTAGAACTATCAGAGTCCTTATAGAGTTTGGATAGTCCTAACTCCTCACCCAAGTTGTCTTCTATGTCGATGCATATCCGTACACACTCTTCTATGGATCTAGGCTCTTTCAAGTATACATATGATCTCAACTTTGTGCTCAATAGGCCATCTAAAAACAGTGCCACCTGTTTGGCTGATGTGGGTAATTCTGGTACAGGGCATCTTTCCAAGTACTGTCTAAACCTTCTTCCTGCAAGTCGCACTATTTCTTGGGGTGTCTGCTTGAAGCTGTGGATCAAGGATGATGTGTTATGCCTGATATCGCTTTTGGAAAATTCCACAATGAATTCTTCTAGCAGCTGACCTATCTCTCTATAGTTGCGACTGTTTAGAGGTTGAAACCAAGCTAAGGCAGTACCCTTAAGAGTCAAACCAAATGCCTCGAACTCGGTGAATAAGTCTTCAACCTGTTCAGCTCTTAGCACTTGTTTGAACTCCGCCACATGATCATAAGGATCTCCAAATCCATCAAAGTAGTTCTTCATTGTCTTAACCACTTGAGAGGGTCTAAGGGTTCTTGAGTGCTCTCGTGGTCTAGGCAATGGGAAATCATGATCATCTCTTTGATGCCTATGAACTCTATGTCTCTCCCTTTCAAGTCTTTCCGTTCCATATCCTGATCTGTCTCTGCCCATTGTGTCTGCAAAGCTTACCTCCGGTCTCTCTCTAGTTCTTTCCCTCTGGGTTTCATGACCCTTGGATGATCCGGCTCCTTGGAGGCCCTGGGAAACATTAGATCTTGGTGGAGGGAAAATTGATTCACCTTGCCAAGTGTAAGCATGTCTATCATGATCTGATACCAAGAATAATTTCTGAGATGTGTGATCTAGATAGACAACTTTCCCTGGTGTCTCTGGGTCCTTGAATTCATAGATGGTGACTACTGGGCTGGGTTGATCTGGCCTAAATCTCCAAAAGGCTTCCTCCGTTTCTCTATTCACGAATAGTTCTATGCTTTTGTTATCTTGAGGTATCCATTCTGGAGTGATCACTCTAGTCAAGACTGACTTACCTCTAGGGGTCTTGGGTGCTCCTCCTAGGTCCCCTTGCTCTAGGTCTCCTATCTCATTCTCAGGAATGATATTTCCAAACTCATCTGTCCTATCTGGTAAGTTGGTAACCACATACATTGTTCCTTCCTTATCAATGTAAGCACCCTCTTCGAACTTGACTACTGGGTGTTCAAGTCCAAAGGGTTGGTCAGGATTTTTGAGTTGAACCACTGATCGTCTTAGACCATCCTCATAGATGCGAGCACCTAATTGGTTGGTCCTGATATACTCCAATTGGGTCTTATAAGGACCTTCTGGTGTTTGTAAATAAGCAGTGCCTGAGCCACGTGTGGGTCTCTCCATGCTAAAAGACATTTCTGAGTCACTGGTTTCTGAACTTAGCGTGTAAGGACAACCACTAAGCTGTTGAGCCCAAGACTTGGCTTTATGGTTGACACTAGCCTCAGATGATCTAATGCTTTGTTTATCCTTGCCTAAGTGTCTGCCAGATTGCAGGTTCATAAGCCTTTGCTTCTAGTCCCAAAGTTCTCTTCTATTGCTCAAAATCCTTTGGAACACCTTGGTTTTCCAGTTTTCCTGAGGGTCAACTTCAAAATACCCTATCTAATAATCCTGGTATTATTTTTACCGTAGCCAGTCAATGTTTTGGTTGTACTCCCCACGAGCTTTCCAACAAAACCAAAATCACAGCAAACGGATTTCGTATGAGAAAGTTATGCCAGTTCAGGGTTTTGGGGGTTAAAACAGGGAAACAGGATCTCTCTGGGAACTCAGAACAGGCGATACGATACCAGATCTTCCACGATACGATACCTTTGTCTTACACGATACCCCTTCAGACGATACCACGTAGACGATACGATACGACCAAGATAACTACGATCGCGATACCAACCTCACGATACGATACTGCTCTCTTAAACGATACGATACTGAAAGTGGTCACGATACGATATCTCTAATTTGCGCGATACGATACCAACCTCACGATACGATACCACAAGGTGCACGATACGATACCATAATCTCAGGCGATACAATACCACTTGGTCAACGATACGATACTGTGACCGTCGCGATACGATACCACTGAGGCAACTGCGATCGCGATACCAACACTTGACGATACGATACCAGAATGGTATCACGATACGATACGTGGTTGGCCCACGATACAATACCAGTGAATTCTCGGGACGATACGATACCACTCAGTAGACGATACGATACCAAAAATTAGACGATACGATACTAGATCTTTACACGATACGATACTAAAGCACCGGACGATACGATATCGACTCGACGATACGATACCAACTTGGCCGGCGATACGATACCAAGACTGGCACGATACGATACCAGGTGGACCACGATACGATACCACTGGGGTGACCGTGATCGCGATACCAGCACTTGACGATACGATACCAAAATGGTATCGTGATACCTCAAGTGGGCATGCACGATACGATACCTCGACAAGTATCGCGATACACGGGAATTCTGGTATCGCGATACCAAAACTCAACCGGACACGATACTTGGAGATTTTCACACCCAAATTCAAAATTTTTTGCAAATATGAGTACCTTGTGTTCTCCTTGTCACTCCTATTAGCCTGTAGGTGCAAAAATCTATCTCCAAACTGGTGATACCTCCTACGCGATACCAGACGCTGTTCTTGTCACTCCGCGATACTGAATCAGATTTCTTAAGTTTTGAGAGGTTTTCAAGCACGTTTCTTCAGCGCTTTTGCTCTGAGCACCCTCAGAACCTATTCCTCACAGCCGCAAGTGAAATACGAAGTGAATGTAGTGGCGAAAATGGAAAAAAATCAGAGAATGTGAAGAGGGAAGAAGATGGTGATGAAGGTAAAGATGAAGAATGAGAAAAACTCAGAAACTGAACTGAAAATGGTGATTTTTTACCTTCCAACATCGCTACTCTACGTCTTACCGTCACACGCTCGTCCTCCAAGCTCTCTCCCCGGCAACGGTGCCAAAATTTGGTGTCACTCTAGCACAATGGTGAGTACCAACGTGAGGAGATACACCTCATAAATGTCAATCCGTGGAGACGTGAGGACCGGTATGAAGACCGTGAGCAAGTGATGGCACAAGTGCATGAGTGAAAGCACACAAGCATGCACACACGTACACACACACGCGCACAAAGTAAGAGCAAGGAGTGGAACAATGGAAGATCTTCGATTATACAAGAGCTCTCTTACAAAGCTGAAATCTACAACAAGCCAACCTCAAAAATGAGCTCTCCAGCCCTTTTTATAGTTTTTGAGTGGTTTTGGCACTGTCCAGACCTAGTGTCCGGCCTAGTTAAAAAATAGGTTCCAGGGCTTATTTGGGGGCTCAAACGGAGTCTAAAAATTATGAAAATTGGTAGGATGGTAGTTCTAATACTCCTCAAGCTTGAGGACTCCTTGTCTTGAACAAAATGGAGTTACAAAAATGGAAAATGGTATTTACAATGGTTTTTAGTGATAAAAATCACTATTTTTGTAGGGATTTCTTCTGAAAATTTGACAGGTGCTTCTTGGAGCTCCCTACTTGCTCCTTCTTCTTGTGTGTCCACTTCCTTGATGCACTTCCATTCTTTGTCCTTGATCTTGAGCTTCAACAAGAGTCCTTTCGTATCAGTTACTTGATTCTTTTTAGTTGATTCCCGTGTTAAAATTCTTGTCTGATATCACGTCGTAAGGTATATTTGAGTGTAGTTCCGCACTTAAAGTTGATCGTTCCACGTTAAGTTCTTTTCCTCTAAAGTTCTCGACAGTACAAAGATTATGTTCTTGAACTTGAAAGTTTAGGTATTCTTCAACTTGATAATTGCCTCTCGTCGCCCTGACTTACTCCTACCTCTAGTCGTTCTTAGCCTAAGCTAGGAATTGACGAAGGGGAGTTGAGAATATTCCGACCTTTCTTGCTGATCCTTGCTCTTTAGTGCTCGAGAAGTTGATTCTCAAGCTTGCACAAAGCCCTTGCTTGGACGCTCACAATTGCTTCTCAATAAACCTGCATCAGTCCCAAGATTAGCTCCAGACTTAAATTCAAATGACAGACTAGACCACTTTCATGCATGTGACTCACCGACCAAATTATCTCTTGCCTTTATAAAAAACAATCCCAAGGATCCCTCAGTTTTCCTACCTCGGGTATGGTTAACTTCAAAAAACCCTATCTAATAATCCTGATCTTAATTTTCACATAACCAGTGGAAGTTTTGGTTGTACTCCTCACGAGCTTTCCGACAAAACAAGAATCACAGCAATTGGATTTCGTATGAGGAAGTTATGTCAGTTCAGGCTTCAGGGATTAAAACAGGGTTCAAAATAGTTTAATCAAGCAGGCAGAAATTCTTGAATTACTTGGGTTGCGGCCTCAACATGCGATGCTAACCCTGAGTGTTTGTCCCACAAATTGACCAAATTAGCCCCCTATTCTTTACCCTAGAAAATTGGCCAAATTTGCCCTTCTAACGCGTTTGCAAGTTCTATTAGTCGCGATTGACAGGTCAGTCGCAATTGACGTGTCAGTCGCGATTGACAGGTCCGTCGTGGCTGTCAGTCGCGATTGATGGGTCAATCGTGATTGACACGTGGCTCGAAAAGTCAATCAATCGTGGTCAAAGGGTTGTTGACTCTGTCAGTCGCGATTGATGGGTCGATCGCGATTGACAGGTCGGTCGTGAGCGTCTGTCCGTCGTGGTCAAACAATCGTTGACTGTGTCGGTCACGATTGACAGAGCCGTCGTGGGCTGTCAGTCGCGATTGATGGGTCGATCGTGATTGATGACTCGATCGCGATTGACACGTGTCACGCGTATGATCCATCAATCGTGGTCAATCGGTCCTTGACTCTGTCGGTCGCGATTGACAGAGCTGTCGTGGGCTGTCCGTCGCGATTTACTGGTCGATCGCGATTGACAGGTCTGTCCGTAGTGGTTTGTCGATCGCGATTGACAGGGCGATCGCGATTGACAGAAATCTGCTGAATTTCAAAAATCTAAACACAGTTTTGGGAAGCTCTAGGCCTGTAGATCATGGTTTTGTACTTTGTTTGGCAATTGAAGCATTTCTTCTGTCGGTCGCGATTGACAGAGACTGGCGACACAGAGATAGTTACCACGATTTCCGTACCTGCGCTGAGTGCTGGAGAAGATGATGCAGCCTGTACCTGCAAGACAGCTCAAGAAACATGCAAAAACAGCACACACAATATTGCTCTCTCGCTCTCTCTCACAAGTGGAATGAGGGAAATGGAAGGAGGAAGGGAATATAGTCAAAAAACTGAAATTTTTGCGATGATGGAGATGGAGGTGGGAGATGGTGATGATGATGATGGTGATGAAGGAAACAAAAGGAAGTAGATAAAAGTGAAGAAAATACCTATAACTCCAACGCGTCAACTCTACATCTTACCATCACACGCTCGTCCTCAAAGCTCGATCCCCGGCAACGGTGCCAAAATTTGGTGTAGCTCAGTGATGAGTAGCACCTCCTTTAATGTCAATCCGGGAAGACGTGAGGATGGTATGAAGACCTCGAGCAAGTGGATGCACAAGTGCGTGAGTGAGAAGCACACAAACATGCACACACACGCGCACACACGGCAAGACAAAGAGTGAGAAGCAATGGAGTTCTTAGATTACTTTCAAAAAGCTCTTACAAGTTCATTTCAATTACAATCTAACCTCAAAAATGAGCTCTCTAGCTCTATTTATAGTTTTTGACTAGGTTTTGGCACTGTCCAGACCTAGTGTCCGGCCTAGTTAAAAATTAGGTTCCAGGGCCAATTTGAGGGCTTAGAAGTCTAAAAAATACGAAAATTGATATGTAGGTACTTCTAAGGCTCCTCAAGCTCAAGGACTCCTTGGCTTGCACAAAATGGAGCTACAAAAATACGAAATGGTATTTACAATGGTTTTTAGTGATTAAAATCACTATTTGTGTAGGGATTTTCTCTATTGATTTGTCATACATATCTTTGAGCTCCCTACTTGCTCCTTCTTCTTGTGTGTTCGACTCCTTGATGTCTGAAAAATGTAGGTGGCCTACTTGCCAGATCTTCTTTGACTGCCATGTCTGCTTGTGCTGTCCCTTCGCTCTGACTCTCTTCATCTTGTGGCTCCTTCGGTTCCCTGACTGCTTCCAACAATCATCAAGCCTTTTTGTACTTCTAAAACAAGCCTTATAACATAGGAAGGCTAGCGAGATAGTTCTTACTCCTCATGGAGTTTGACTTTGAAGTGGTAGTAAAGACACATGTATGCTATAATTGCAAAGCCCTTGTATAAACATTTTTCTAAATTTGAGTGGATTGAAGAGTGTGAAAACTTTTTCAATGAACTAAAACAATGACCGTGTTCAACACCAATTTTGACCACACCAAATTGGACCAAACCATTCCATGTTCATGCGGATGCTTCTAATTTTGCTATTGGATGTGTGCTAGCACAACCCATGCGGATGAAGGGAATATTTGATATATTTAGGTTGTGATGTGTGTGAACACACTAGGACCACTGAGGCACTTTTTTCCCTCTTTAGGAGGTTTTTTCCCCCAGCTTGTATATACGCCTATTGCCCTAATGGGCTACTAATCTTTGTACATTCTCTAGTAATACATTCAGTCTTGTGTGTTGTGCTCCAACCTTCTTCTTCTTCTTCCCTGTGATGTTCGGGTGCTTCCAAAGACTCTAACTCCAACAATTGGTATTAGAGCATGTCGTCGCTTCATCTAGGGCGCCGTCGACACTCCTCCGTTTGTAGTCTCAGATTCGCACGAAATTTGGTGAGCATAATCAGGGTGTTTTAGAGATCAAAACAGCTTTGCTGTGTGGTGCCGAAATCGCAATCTGAGCTCATTTCAGCCTCCGAACGCATTATCGCAGTGCTTGTGCAGGCTATTTCATCTTTTTGTGCCAAAGGTATATACCAGTTTCTATTCGCCAATATAAGTGTCTCGAAGTCTGCTACAGGTCTAGCAGAATTTGTTGGGGCAGTTATGTTCAACTTTTTGAGATACAGTCAATTTTCTGCATCAAGGTATTTTAGTCACCAGCCATGGCTGAAGCAGTGATGTATTCCATATGTTGGCTGTTGAGGATAAGTTGGATGGTACCAACTACCCATTATGGGTTTATATGATGTGACATGTATTGGTTGCTAGAGGATTATTGAACATTGTGCAGGATGTTGAAAGACGTCCTGTTACACCTCTGACTACAGGTACTGCAAATACAGGTGCTGGAGCTGATGAAGATGGTGTCGAAGATGATATTCCGCAGATTCCTGTTCGTGCTTTTGTTTCTGCTACACCTATTGTAGAGCAGATTTGTTGGGATGGCAGAGATGCCCAGGCACATGCATTGATAGCTTTGTCTGTCAAACGTGCCATTATTCCTCATATTTGCTCTTGCAGAACAACTAAGGATGCTTGGGATACACTTACCACATTGTACCAAGCTAGGAATGAGGCTCGTGTTGCTTACCTTTGAAAACAGTTGGAGAGTGAGCACATGAATGAAGGTGATTCTATGGACAGTTTCCTAACAAAAACGAAAGACTTGAAGGAACAGTTGATTTCTGTTGATGAGGTTATACGAGATAGCTCACTTGTGCAGACCGTTTTGAATGGTCTTCCTGCTTCATATGAGAGTTTTGCTTCTACTCTTCGATTGATGATGAAAGGCAATCCAAATGCCTTGTCATTTGAGGAGTTAGTCTCTGTTCTGTTGTAGGAAGATCAGTCCAG
Source organism: Ceratopteris richardii (assembly GCA_020310875.1). Lineage (NCBI taxonomy): Eukaryota > Viridiplantae > Streptophyta > Polypodiopsida > Polypodiales > Pteridaceae > Ceratopteris > Ceratopteris richardii. The sequence continues at coordinate 117,352,083 of CM035423.1, read as the reverse complement.
GCAAAACAGGTCCATTATGCGAGTTGCAGATCAAGCTTTCCTGGCTAGTCAGAAGGGCAAAGGAAAATGGAGCTCTTCAACTAGTAAGCAGAAATCTGCTAATTCTGCATATTCGAAGAAGGAAGATAAAGATGAGAAGAAATCAGAAAAGCAAAAATTGGTTTGTAAGTACTGTAAAGGGAATGATCATATCATAAAGAACTGTCCAAAACTGGCTGCTAAAGAGGCAAAGAAGAAAGAGGTTGGAATGGTTGTTGCAGAGGCCTCTACACCAAAAATAGAGTCTACAAATCTTGTGAAGGAAGAAGAATGGGTGTTTACTATTGTCTGCAGTTTTGACCCATCTTCTCATGATGAATGCATGTCTGCAGTAGACTCAGATGTTTGGTACTTTGACAGTGGGGCGACCAAACATATTACCTCGCAGCGTAGTTTCTTCTCTTCACTCGAGCCTGCCCCTACAGGAAATACTGTTACATGCGCCAACAACTCCTCTTATCCTGTTATGGGAGTTGGTAAGATCATTTTGACTACTGCTGATGGTAGTTCTTTCACTTTGTCAGATGCTTTATTTGTGCTAGGGATCAAGAAGAATCTGTTATCAGTTTTTGCATTAGCCAAGATTGGCTTGGTTGTGAAATTTATTGATGACAGATGTAGAGTTCATGATTTGTCAAATGGCAATGTTATTATTGCTTCTGCCATTTTATGTCATGGGCTGTATCAGCTCATAGACTATGAAATATCTGAAAATGATTTGGCATGTGCAGTAAATGATTCTCAGGCTATGTCAGATGCAAAGCTTTGGCATGCACGCTTTGGTCATCTGAGTTTTGCTAGTTTGCTACGCCTGCAGAAATCTGAAATAGTGTCCTCTTTGCCCAAACTTGAGGCACCTGGAAAACATGTTTGTGAAGGTTCTATTTTGGGCAAAATGTAACTTTCCTCCTTTCCAAAAGATGATTCAGTTCAGGCAACACTGAAATTGCAGCTTGTACATAGTGATGTTTGTGGTCCTATGCAGACACCCTCTTTTGGAAATTACCTTTACTTCATGACTTTCATTGATGATTTTTCCAGGCATGCATGGGTATATCCACTCAAAGTAAAGTCCGAAGTGTTCATGTGCTTTAAACAGTTTTTGGTTTTGGCTGAAAATCTGTCAACATGTAAAATGGGCACCCTCCGTTCTGATCGAGGGAGGGAATATATATCTTCTGATTTTAATGCATTTCTGGTTGGATGTGGGATAAGGCTGGATGTGGGATAAAACACCAGTGTACAGTGCCGTATACACCTCAACAGAATGCAGTTGCTAAACGAAAGAGCAGGTCACTCATGGAGATGGCGAGGTGCATGGTCAAGAGTCAAGCTTTACCACATAGTTTCTAGCTTGAGGCTGTCATGTGTGCATCATATGTACTGAACAGGTGTCCCACTAAAGCGTTGCAGTCTATCACTCCATATGAGGCTTGGCATGACCGCAAGCCATCTGTTGCTCATCTGCGTGTTTTTGGTTGTTTGGCATATGCACTAGTGCCTGAACAACATCGCAGAAAATTGGATGATAAGGCAGTAAAATGTATTTTTGTTGGGTACAGTTCTGAAAGTAAAGGCTATTGTCTGTATCATCCACATATTAAACGCATTATGTGATGTTGTCTTTGTGGAAGATGCTATTCAGCCATTGCTTTCATGTACTAAGGAGACATTTGTTAGCTCCAAAGACATGTATGATACTTTGATGCCTCTTTTTACAGGTTGACAGTCTAGTGCTGGTCCTAATGAGTCAACTTCTCAGCTTTTGCAGGTTTCATATGATGATGCAGATCATTCCATTTCTGATGCAGATTTACATGATGCACTTGTTGATGAGAGAGCTGATATTGAGCAGGCAAAAACTATGCCAAAATGGCTGGTGCAGACTTTGCGTGACAGCAAATTAGATGCACCTTTGTCATATTGTACTCGTTCAGGCTCTCATAGTGCCTCCTTTGCATCAGATTGCTATGCTATGGCTACCTCTAGTCTCTGTGATGAGAATGAGCCTGTTTCTTTTGATCAAGCACAGAATTCAGAAAATTGGATGGCTGCTATGCATCCTGAATATGATGCTATAATGAAGAATGGTACATGGTCTTTATGTGACTTGCCTCCTGGCAAGAAGGCCATTGGAACTAAGTGGGTATACAAGCTGAAGCGTAAGCCTGATGGTACAATTGATAGGTATAAGGCTAGGCTTGTTGCAAAGGGTTATGTGTAGGAAAGAGGCATTGATTTTGATGAGACATTTGCACCTACATGCCGTATGACTACTGTTCGGAGCATTTGTGCACTTGTAGCCCATCATGGTTGGAATGTACATCAGTTGGACATTAAAACAACATTTCTGAATGGTGACTTGCATGAAGAAGTGTATGTTTTTCAGCCCTGTGGCTTTGTGCAAAAAGGGCATGAAAACCAGGTGTGCAAGTTAAAGAAGGCATTATGTGGTTTAAAGCAAGCACCACATGCTTGGTATGAGATCTGGTTGCACATGGTTTTGAGAACAGTCCAACTGAAAGCACCTTATATGTTAAGCGTGCTAATGATGTGCTTCTGATCATTGTTGTCTATGTTGACGACATGCTGCTCACTAGTCCTATTGAGAAGCATATTGCTGATTTCAAGGCTGATTTGCATGCCTCATTTGAGATGTCTGATTTGGGTCATTTGCATCACTATTTGGGCATTCATTTTATGCAAGTTGATGGTGGAATGGCTTTGTGTCAAACAAAATATATTGATACATTATTGCAGCGTTTTGGGCTTGAAGACTGTAAGCCTATTGCCACTCCTATGGAGACAGGTTTACGATTGAGTCTTCATGATGCTGGAGATGCATTTGATGTTGTTCTCTATCAGCAGGTTGTTGGATGCTTGATTTACTTATGCATTACTCGGCCAGATATTCAGTTTGCTGTCTCACAGATGAGCAGGTTTATGCATTGCCCAGGAGTCACACATTGGAAGGCGATTAAGTGCATCTTTCGCTACTTGAGTGGTACTCGGCTACTTGGGTTGTTTTATCCCAAGGAGGGATCACTACCACCAGATTTGCATGCTTTTTCTGACTCAGATTGGGCTGGTTGCTATGACACTCGGGTGTCCACCAGTGGTTTTTGCTTCATGCTTGGTAGCTCATGTATATCTTGGTTGAGCAAGAAGCAGCCTACTGTGGCCACTTCCAGTTGTGAGGCTGAGTATAGGGCAGCTTTCACAGCGACTGTTGAGTGTGTGTGGCTCAGATGCCTTATGGCTGATTTGGGTGTTGGCCAGTCTTCTGCCACCACCATCTTCACTAACAGTCAGAGCGCATTGGCAGTTGCGAGGAACCCTATGTTCCATGCTCTCACTAAGCACATTGAGGTGCATTATCACTATGTTAGGGAGAGGTTCTCTGCTGGGGAGATCAGCTTGGCATATGTGCCCACGTAGGAGAACATTGCAGACCTTTTCACGAAGGCTCTGCCTAGGGAGAAGTTTGAAGCTTTCCGCAAAGCTTTGGGCTTACTTCCTTTTGTGGAGTGATTTCCACATAGCTTGGCACTTCCTTATACATGAGTGCCAGCTCCTTGTTCACCGCATCACTCCCAGGGGGGATTTGTTGATATATTTAGGTAGTGATGTGTGTGAACACACTAGGACCGTCGGGGCACTTTTTTCCCTCTTTAGGAGGTTTTTTTCCCTCGGCTTGTATATATGCCTATTGCCCTAATGGGCTACTAATCTTTGTACATTCTCTAGTAATACATTCAGTCTTGTGTGTTGTGCTCCAAGCTTCTTCTTCTTCCCCGTGCTGTTCGCGTGCTTCCAAAGACGTCTAACTCCAACAATATTGGTCTTCCAATTGCATATGCTAGTAGGCAGTTGAATGTAGCCAAAATAAATTACACAACTATTGAAAGGGAAGGATTAGGCATGGTGTATGCAATTAAGAAATTTAGACATTAATTTCCTGCGAACAAGTTTAAGTTCTTTACGGATCATGATGCTCTACTATATCAAGTGACCAAACCTTGCAACATAGGTTGATTAGTAAGATGGTTTCTCTTACTGATGGAATACAATTTTGAATTAGTGGTTAGGAAAGGCAAGACTCACCTTTGAGTGGATCACCTATCTAGACTAACTTCAAGAGAACCACGGCAAGGAGTATTGGATGAACCTCGTGATGCTTACTGGTTCAACTTGGGAGTAGTGCTTGATTGGGCTAAAGCTATTCTACTCATTCTTACCTTTGGACCCAAACATCCCATACTGAAAACAAAGGATAAAGAGGTGGTTAAGTCCCAAAAGTATCATATATTTATAGGCCATATATACAAACACAATGATCAAGGAATCTTAGTTTGTTGTGTGGAAGAAGATGAATATGCTAAATGGTTGCAATAAGCACATGTAGGTGCATTAGAAAAACACCAATCAAAACACAAAACCCTATAGGCTCTGAAAAGATTAGGTGAGTATTTGCCAGCTACAAAAGACAAGTAGAGGCCTTAGAACATATACAATGTATGAAGTTGAGAATACAAGGTATAGATCAGCCTAGGCACATGGATCACGAAACTCCAAGGTATCATATGGGTATGTGTTAGACCAAGATTTTGCCTCTCATCGTATAATCGATAGAAGTACTTTTATGATGATAGAGTTGGGACATGGCATGATTGTAAAAACAATTAAGGCATTGAATGACTCAAGGGCAGCCACTAGCATGATTAGATCATCTTGCTATCAGGACATGGCATTAAGCATTAATCCTATTGAAGCCTATCTTGTAGGATTGGAAAGAGTGAAAACCCCTTGCATGGGCAAGGTGGAACTTCCCATCTGCGTCCAAGAAGTCCATATGAAAATCAAAGAGTCAATGTGTCATGATGAAGATCTTACTGAATCTCTCATCCTGGGTTGACTAGATTTATGATCATGTAGTCAAATTAAACCTAAGAAGTGAACTTCAAGTTTGGTTAAATAACCAATATGTAACAATAGTACTAGGTAGTTGCACAATCAATGATCTAGTAGTAACATAAACTTATATTTCTTTTAATCATGAAGAAAAGGATTTTGTTCTTGTCCAAAACTATGTGATGTAGAAGGATGCGGCCATTGAAGACGAAGGAGAGAATTTAGAACTCCCTTCTTTTCCAAAAACATTGATGGTCTTTGTACACCAAGCAAGGAGACATAAGGAGCAGCGTAAGAAGACTACATAATCCCAAACATGAAAGACATCTCGAGGCAGAGGAATTCATGGTATGAAGCAGATCTGGAGATGCAAGGATAAGCACCCATCTGCTCCCTTATTAGGACCACCAACACGTACAAAGTTGTTGATGAGACCAAAGCGATTGATGGTTGTGCATCAAACATGTCATTCACAGTGTGTACTCTCCATTTGGGTACCTAAGCGATCAGTGAAGTCCAATCACAACCTTATACATGTCTGGGTGCCTAAGACCTACTTGCAAGTGCAAAAAGCCATACATAGGCCTTTAGGGTTTAATCAATTCTCAACTAAACCCATCCCACCAAAATCGATAAGAAAATCTATTGTAAACACATATTCAAGAGAAACCAAACCTAGCATTACTTGGAAATGGGTACCTAAAAAGTCCTAGGTCTAGGTGGAGTCATCTCTAAAACCCTTGAATGTATCCACATGCAAAACTTGTAATCCCATAAGGAAAGTATGGAGAATCAAATCATGTAACAAACCCCGTGACCCCACCATTTAACAAACTTGTGTAGTACTTGATGCATTTAGAGCTCATTGCATTTTCCAAAGTATGCATCTAGGTAAACCACTCACCATATTAACCTTCACCTACACTAGCCTCACACATAACACTCACTAACATAGTAATGGTCAAGGCTATCATGTTGGCATCGTAAAGGGAACAAGGTCTCAAATAGTTTCTGATACAATGCTAATGTGATTCTTCTTCTTCTAGTAGATTCATAGAACACATAGTACCTTTGTCATCATGGTTGAAGTTGCACGCACAAGTTCTCAGATGGGCACTAGCCCTCAAATGATAGATATTGACACATTGTTGATTGTTGAAATACCCATAAAGAGATCAGAGGCATTGATACACCTACAGACAATACCATCTAGGATCCACCCATGGGGCACACCATGAATGTTAGTCCCCACTCTCATTGGTTCAACGAGATGTCATGACCTCTAGGAGATGTGGCATACATCTAGGAAGCAGAATGTCAATGTAAAGACATATGGGGAAAGTATAATTTCTTTACACAAGAATATGAGCAGTTGCAAAATTCGGTAGAACTCCAACCTATATGGCATAAGGTAGGATTGGCCAACTACTTTAGTCCAAGATTACCTAAACTAGATTTTATGTGTTGTTACTATCTCATTAATACTCTACAGCTTCATAAGGATGGGAGAATCACCAATACCTTCGTCATTCCCTCTCTAACACATGATATCAAATTGAAGAAGTTCAAACTCACCCCTAACTTATTTTGTGAAGCGTTGGATATGCATGGTATGCATATTCCCATAGAAAAGGAGGTGCTAGTAGCAAACAACATGAAAAATAGAAATCTCACCAAACTTAAAGATATGGTAGCTCTGACCTCGAATATCGTAGTTCATCTCAAAATGTGTATGCAACATTCCACATTTCTTGGGAAATATAGGTTCACACAACCCCATAACAAAGCTTGATTGAGCTTGTACGTGGCAGATACTCAAAGCCTGACCATCAATCTTCCCCATTAGATCATTTTCCAGATTCACACAGCTAATAAGAGATGGCCTCGCAAGACCATCTTAAATGGATGTTGTGCCCTTATGTGTATCATCTATAGGTGTTTGGATTATGATATCCGAATTCAATGCACTTTATCTTGGAATTGAGTTCAATAGTTGAGGAGTAGAAAAGCATCAGCAACCCCTTCGAAAAGAATGAGAGGATAAAATCCATGTGCCCAACCTAGAGGTGCTACTTTGATGCATAATATCTCTCCAACACCATAATGTGTAGTATGACCCTTCACACTCTGACTGCCAAGGCAAAGCACAGATGGATCCCAACCGATATTCCCATCGATACCATCAGAGTTAGAGTTTTTCAAAGGGATTGGTCTTCAAGGATTAGGAAATGAAGATTTTGAATGGCTTCTTCAAGAGATAAATCTAGCATCAAAATAAGAAGAAGAAGAAGAAGAAGAAGAAGAAGGTGCAAGAAGAGAAGCATGATGAAGAACAGCAACAGGAATAGGAACAAGATGATAAAGAAGACGACAAAGAGCAAGAAGAGGAAGAAAATAAAGGTGCCCTTGCTTACATAGCACAACTTCAAAAGATTATATGACAAAATGATGAGTGTACAAGAGGGAGGCCAACTTTCATTCCACACTAGCCAGTTATTAGTCAATCAAATATTGGGAGAAGAAGCTGTCGACCCTTACTTCATTGAGACTCTCCAACTCATGTTAGAGACTTGTCGAGCCATGGAATCCATCCATACCATGATGCAGGGACCACAACCACACTAGGACCAAAAGGGCATTGACAAAAGGCCAAGGCCAGGCAAGATTATTCAAATACTTGTGTCACAATGTGAAACCAGCACTATGCACGAAGCAACCTCTGCCACAATTGTTGATCTGATGGTCAAAGACTTTGTCAAAGCCTTGACTATCTCACCTCCACACTCTCCATCTCCACCCCAGACCCAAGAAACTCACACCATAACCATTGAAACCACCCAAGCCAAAGAATCAATTTTTCATACCCCACCCCATTCCCCATCTCATGTCGAAATAACAGTAACAACCCTTGAAACCACCACCTCAACACCCTCTTTTAGTTTTGGTGCACCCATATTTCATGCCAAACTATTTTCTTCAATTACTAACCCTCTGCATACTACCTCCTCAGCCACATATAAAACCACCCTAGGTTGCCCATTAAAACACCTGGTCCAAGGACACCCACCTCCAACCAAAGGCATTTTAGGTTTTCTAGCATTCCCACCCCTCTAGATCACTGAGACCACAACAACCTATTCATCCATGTTTTCATCCATAACTTGAACTCAAGCCCCGGCAACCACATTACCCCCTTTATGGAAGCCATGCTCCAAGCCCCATCACCATATCCTTCATGCGGACTTCCTCCAATGGTAACATCTTCATCATTCACATACCTATCTTTATGTTAGAAAAGACACACACACTCATGTCTGACCCCATGGACATATCTCTACCCAAAGCACCACCCCCACCCTCCACACGTCCACAATCTCCCATCCCCCCTTCCACCAACCTCACTTGCACACCTAACACCATCATGCACAACATACACTATTTCCCTCCTTGATTCCCAACCCCATGCATTTTCAATTGTACATATAACATCCAGTATTGTAGATAATGCATTAAATACCATGGTTCAATGTGCCAACCAATTAAGGCACAAGTATTAGCAACTTGACTAGCATATTAGAGCACTCAACAACAAATCTCTCTGACTTCAAGAATGAGTGGTAGCATTAGAAGATCAAAATGTGACCTTACAAGAGCAATATGAAACTCTACAATAGGCCCACCTAGAACTTGACTCCAAGAGGAAAAATATTGATCAGGAAGCCATAAAGAATATGGAAATTATGTTGCATGGGTGTAGATGGAGTGCAATGACAAGCTACAATGCAACATGGCCCTTCTCAGGGGACATATGGAAGCAGCATTAGAAGAAAACAAGCACCTCCAATAGCAAAAATAGGATAATCTAGAAGTAGCCATGGAAAGTACACCTGGGTCAACCATGAGTCCTTCAAGATTTTAGGTAGTTCCCTTTGATACTATCCACATACTTCTCAAGGGACATGCAAGCTTCTTGGACTCATATGATCATCTACAAGAAGAACTCAATCAATTAAAAAGACAACAACCATCCATCAGTATCCATGCTCTAGAGACTCTTCAACTAGGTGCAACTCCACGAAATTGACAATTTACAGAAACAAAAGCATAGTTACAAACCAAGCTCCTACAATACAAAGGGTCCCCATCTCCCCTAGAGGTACCTCAACTTGAAGAATTATTAGAGATTCCAGTGGAAGAAACATTTAAAGATGCATATGAACCTCAACCAATCCTAGGTGGTTGGGTCACTAAGGAGGGACAGGAAACATATGAAGCACCTATCCCTCCGTGGCTGAAACAAGTTGAAGAAAATGGATGCATGCATGATGATTGAGTGACCATTTAGATATAGTCCATGTCCAATCTATAAGAAACAATGCTACAATCTAAATATTTTCAAAATTTGTCCCACAAGTGTCTAATCACAACTTCGAAATTGCAATATATACCTTATTTTGTGCTTTTGGCATATTATAACATTGAAGTAAAAAGAGTGGTAGGAGAGGAGCCAACATTCACCACTAAGTCCAACCCAATGATATATGAGAGTGACCTAGACAAGGAAAAATTCTCCAACCCAACTAGAGAGCACGTTTGCTTGAGAACTATCCCAAAAGGATGCAAACTTGGTCGACTACACCTCCGCACATCAAATATAACCCTTGCTATGATCTAGTATGTCTAGATGCCCATGGCTAGCATTTGCTGTCCAGGTCTAAAATAGCTCGAGATGCTCTTATTAGGTCAACTACCCATATTTCACACCACCCTAGGGGCCTCCACATTAACATACATGGTATCCACTATTTTTCATTGGACCCCCTAGTTGAAGAATGTGCCTGATGTTGCAACAAAGATGTGCATGAAGATTTTTGAGCTAATTGAAGTAATTTGATGGTGATGCACCATAGTACGCTCTCCTTCTCAAGAACTACACGATGATACCCTCGGAGTAGAAAACTGAGCTCCTAGGGCCACACACAGTACTCCGCACAGAGGCTGTAGAATACGCAGGAAAAACACAGTACATAGGGAGCACGAAGATAGACTTCTTAGGTCTTACAAATACGGTCCAACTTACAGTCTGTGGCTGACCATGCCACTATATGTTTTATTAAAGAACATATACAAAGAAGTGTCCGGTGTCCATTTGGCCTTTCATGTGGATACTAACGGTAACAATCTCCCACTAAAGGCCAATATGGCCAAAGTAACTATGGGAGAAAAATAAAGAATGATAAAGAATACCTGAGTGTAAGTATAGAAATTATACCTCCCACCTGATGGGCATGTTACATAGTATACAAGTGATTGTGTAAGATCATGAATCAAGTAACCCCCATCAAGTGACAACAGTGTTGAAAGCTATCCTGTGGTAGAGCTTTTGTCAAAGCATCTACAACATTATCTCAAGTGTGAACCTTCTCAAGAATAATGCACTCAGTGGCTAAGCAATCTCTAATGAAGTTATACCTCACCTCAATGTGCTTGGTCTTTGCATGATAGACCGGATTCTTAGCCAAAGCAATGGCACTCTCACTGTCACTGAGCATATGAGGTACATGATGAGGTAAACCCATATCACAAGCAAGACGAGAAAGCCACAATGCTTCCATACATGCCTCACTTGCTGCAACATACTCTACTTCTGTGGTGGAAACTGAAGATGAGATCTCCAAGAGATAACACCTCCAGCAAAATGAAATTGCGATTGTCTACACAACCAGCATAGTCAGAATCTATGTAACCAGTAATGGATGCTTTCCCTCTACCTAAGCATAGACACTTGTCCTTAGTGCCACTCAGATATTTCAAAATCATCTTGACCACTTCCCAATGTTTCTTGCCAGGATTAGACATATATCTGCTCACAACTCCCATTGCAAATGCAATGTCTGGTCTTGTAGCTACCATAGCATACATGATACTACCAACAACAGACTAATAGGGAGTTTTGGTCATGAATTCCTTTTCCTCATCTGATTTGGGGCAATCATCCTTGCTCAATTTCACATATGTGGGTAAAAGTGTACTCAATGCCTTTCCACCCTGCATATTTGTTGGTCTCTTTATGCCACAAAAATATGCCTATTTGGTTGCCCAAACTTCTTGAGACTCACAAGTTATACTCGAAATTATTCACGGATGAGAGGGAATAGAAGTCATTATGCGACTATAAGGGGGGACCCGAGAATTTATGGATTATCTCTCGAGACTCTTTTTATCCTTGTTCTACTTTTCTCCTTCCCAGATACTTTTGTTCCTATGTCCTCCCGCTTGTGTTATCACACTTCTCTTATCTACATTTCCTCTCTTTCTCTCATTTTCAAACACACCTACCCAAATACTCACTCACCGGCTCAATCCACCACCTGGTTCATTTTCTTCTCCTTCTCCACTGGGTCGATGTGCATTGTATAGCACTCAGCCTCGCCTGTACTTGCCAACCAATCTAGCAATTCCTTATCAGAGTCGTCTTTATAGAGCAATGGATTTTGATATTCTCCCAGCTTCGTGTCTTGATTCTTGGAGAGCTTCAAGTTGAACCCATCTTGAAGCAGATTCTTGTAGGTATCCGTGTTCAAAGAAAACCTAGCTCGTGCCATATCTTGCCTTACTTTCTCCGTTTCTTTCTTTTCCATCTCATCGACTATTATTGTCTTCTTCTTGTCGATCGAGTTTGGGGATACTTGGATTTGAATCCGATCAGACTTTGGCCCTATTGAAATGAAACCTGTGCGCCAGTCATGCACATAATTGGCTTGCATAAGCCATGGCCGTCCGAGTAAGATCGAGAAGGTGGCCTCTGAGGTCCTTGGTCTTACTATCAGATAATCAACTTTAAATTCTAGACCCCCCACAACGGTGCTTACATTCTTCAAAAGACCCGCAGGCTTCAGTTGCGTTTGATCCGCCATCCTCAAGGACATAAGAGTTTCTTCCATGTGGTTGAGGCCCAAAGCTTTCATCATGTACTCAGTCATAAGGTTGACTGCGGCTCCACTATCTAACTGAGCACCGGGGAGTGTATACCCTTTAATCTCGACTGTCACAGCTGGAGCATTCGAATCAATTTGTGTCGTAATAATTTGAATCATACCTTGGACCTCTTTATCTTGTCTCTTTTTATCTCGAGCTTTCCTCGGCTTCTTAATATATTCGTTGTAGAATTGTTTCCTATAAGAAGGTGAACATTTCAACAATGTGCCAATGTCCAACGTGACTTCCGTGTCAGCGAGCAGCTTTACGATGTCAACTTCTTTCGAACTTTGTCTTTCCTTCTTACACTTTGGAACCCTTAATCTTTCAGGGAAGGGCGCTATGCCTGGCATAAACTCCTTGGTCACTGGTGGAAGGATCTCGATCTCTTCCCCATCCTCAAACTCTTGCAACTCAGCAAATCCTCCAACTTGGTTTTGGGCCTCCTCATGTTCGGGTATCTTCTCTTGGCTAGCTTTTTTGCTTTCATCTTCTGGATGTTTCTTCAGATACTCTTGAGTCCTTGTGACTACTGCCACAATTGGCTCTTTACGCGGTTTCTTGGCCTGGTAAGCATCCACAAAGTGCATTGACGAGCTAGAGCCTTGAGGGTTCGGTGTCTTGAACACTACTCCGATCGTAGGAACTGGCTCTTGAGCTCTCGGTGTGGAATGCATCTGAGTCTCAACATAATTTAAGGACACTACTGGCCCCTTATCCTTGTCGGTGGCAGCTCTTCGTTTTGGACAATCTTCATCAAAGTGGCCCTCTCCACTACAGTACCTACATAACAGGGTATAATCAACTGGTTTCTTTTCGTTTGGACATCTAGATTGAGTATGGCCAAAGCCATGGCATCTCCAACACTGGATTGGACCATCTCTCCTTTGATCACATGCGGCTCCTCTCGGGTAGTCTCCTCCCTGACCCTGAGCACCATACCCATAAGTTTGTCTGTTTTCCCAACGAGATGTAGGCGGGACACTTTGAGCAGGCAATCCCGTATAAGACCGTTCTCTTGTATCTCCCGATTTCATAGTCCGCTCTTCATAGGCCCTCTTATTGTAACATCGGTCCTCCGTGTGATTAGTCCTTCCACAAGAAGTACAACGCATTCTAGGTGGCGATCTATCTGTGAATACTCTCGAGACTGTAGGGCATTCTGAAGCCAAATGGCCGTAACCATGGCACTTTCCACACCATGTGTTTGATCTAAACGCCTGATTCGGGTTTGTAGTTACCTCTGGTTTTACTGTGTATGTTTCCTGGATCATTGTGACAGCTTTTATAGCTTGTGTAACCAACTTCAATATTCGTTCTTCAGTCAGTGCAGGCTTCACCTTGCCTGGTGTGCTAGTGGCAGCTACAAAAGCTGGGGTCGTCAATGCAGGACTTTCTTGGCTAGGATTTTTCATTGGTATGTTTCCTGGGCCTCCCATTGGCTCGTATAAGAGCTCCATTTTCCTTTGTTGACATAATTGTACTTCCTCCCAAAGCCTTGCTTGTTCCTTAGCATCTATTAAAGTTGCAGGTCTTGTCAGGCTGATATGCTGCTGCGCCATAGGATCTCTCAATCCGGCAATGAATCTTCTCTTCAATGTCTCATTGTTTGGGGCATTCGCACCCATCTTTCTTACCAAGGTTTCCATTCTCTGAATGTAGTTATCAATGCTCTCATTGACTCCCTATCGCAGGTAATCCATCTGTTGGGCCAATCTATCTTGGAAGCCTTGTCGTCGAAACTTTGCCAAGAAGGCTTCCTTGAGCATCTGATAAGTTCCACGCTCTTGCGGTGTCAGATTCCCATACCAATTGGCTGCCTCATCTCGGAGAATAGCCGAAAAAATCCTCAACCTTTGACTCTGGTCAACTACCTCATTGGCCTCACAAGTAACCTCAAACAGCTGGATAAAACTATCCGGATCCTCGTCCCAAGCACCTGAGAACTTGGTAAAGTCCCCCAAATGAACTGAAATCCGCTGAGCCATTTCAAATAGAGGTGTGATATCAATATCACTTCGATCCCAGAAATTTAGTGCATGCGGCCTCAGGATCCCTCCCTCAAACTTTTGCAGTTGATTGGCAACTCTCCTACGGGAGTACACGTTTTTGGCAGATTTCTTCGAGCTAGTCGAGGTAGACTCACCTTGCGACTCCCACCTTTGCCTCTCTCTTTCAAGGGCTCTTCTCTGAGCGTGTTCCTCTCTTTGTGTTTGTGTTCCTCCTGAGGATGAGCTCCCCTCGCTCATGTACTAGATCTTGGGGTCCGCAAGCTCGGCCAACATGTGGCACTAGGCGAACCTATGGCACTCTCTTATAGAGACGTGCCAAGCAATTCCCGGCAAATGCACCAAAATGTTTACACTCTTAGTCCAAGGGAAAGTACCTTGCACACGCTTATATTGTACCCAAGTTACTCGAAATCGACTTGGTTGGCCTATTCTGAGTCCACCATCACACTCAAATGTAGCTATGGAGAAGAAGGGAGAAGGTGGCTCGAACACACATAAAATTTAATACCAACTACGATGCCTAACTCTGAAGGTCACACTCTCTCCGATCCCACTTAAGTCTTTGTTCTCCCTCCTCGACATACCCTTATTTCCCTTCACTACGCATTCGTCTTTCCCACACTCTCATCTATCTCTCTTTCTCTCCTTCTCACACTCTCTTCCCACACACACACACACATACATACAGACATTCACACATAATTCTCACACACACTCTACCACCTCGATCATGCTCACGCACATTGAATCCCACTAATCAAAGTATGGGAGTTCATGGAGAGATGTTTAATATTTCTGCATAAACAGGAATTGATAACTCCCTAGCTTAGTTGTCTGCATTGATCTTGTAGGGATACTAAGCAGGCAAAGGGTCCTTTTAATCAATAGTGGCGCCTAACCCTCCATTCTAAAGTTGTACCTCCAGGACACAACCCACAAACTCATCTCCCAGCAGTATGTCAGTAGGTCACCTAGGACATTCCCCCATATGCATTATATGCATGAATCGTGCACATCATATCTTTATTTTGCTGAAGAACCTAGGCACAACATAGGAATCGAAATGACCATGCATAATGGCAGACAAGACATACTTGTAATTAGATTGCTGAGGAAAGCATAGGCATAGGGTCTATTACCCAACAACATGCAGATGCATCTTACCGCACTAATAGTTCCCACACCCAAGGAGCCTTCACATGCCTTAAGAGCCCAACTTAACTAACATCTTGAATTAGCACAACATTCATTAGCAGACAAGCCAAGTTGAGAGCTGTTGACAGCAATGTTTTTTACACAAATTAGCATTCGAAGCATTATGTTCTATAGTTTCGATTTCTTTTTGTCTCTTCTTAATTCATAACACATATCAGCATTACAAAGAATATGTGCAACAAATCATAACGTGAGCGTTTGATCTACTATAGAATTTAACGCATCAAATTCTCATGTTCAGACTTCACTGGTTGAATCTTTGAATTGAGTCATACATTCATTCATGAAACTGTTCTTCTTCTTTAATTTGAATTTTCATACTTGAGCTACCTTCGTGACTTCATGGAAGGAAAACAAGACATGGGATAAACAATTCAAGCAAGCAGGTTGAAAATGATTACCAGTTACTGAGAAGCGCACATGAATGTAGCTTTGCCCAACCTTCAGAAGTATCTTAGGATTATGTTGAGCTTGATGTGCACTTTCGTGATTTAAGTTCTACCTCAAACATTGATCTCATTGATAAAAATGCAGTCGCTTCCAGATAACAGCCTTGATCACTTCTCTCATGCTCTTGGTCCAACCGTCTGTACTAAATAAAATCTCTGTGTTGTGCGAGTCTTCTTTGCTTCATCTGAAAAAAAACGATTGCCTCTTTACCAAATGCTTTGTTTGTCATTCGCCTGAGTTTTGCAAAACAGTAACATTGAATTTTCCCTCCTGTTTTCCTTTCAGAGTAGCCTCTTTTATATTGCAAAATTTGCTTCTATCACCCAAGATAATCCTCAATCTATGGTTGTCGTGCTCCTTTGTCCTCATCCCAATTAGTACGAAGAACAATCATCAACCTTCTGCCGTTTTCCTTTTCTCCTTCTTATGTGCATGTGCAGGCTTCTGAGTGCAGCCTTTTGACCATCTCATTTTCTCTGTTGTACTTCCTCTTATCCAAGACCTCCGAACACTTGCAAAGATAGAAAAGGTTCCATTATGAATTATTTATCTCTTTCCAAAGATCAGCACAAGATTCTCCGGTTTCTCTTGGGGCCTCTTCTTTCTGTTCACGTAGCTTCCCTCCTTATGTTCCTCTGCTGTTATCCCGAAGCAAGAAGAAGAAAAACCCTCCCCTTGGATACCTTTCGCTGCTCAAAACACCCATCCTCCACTTGGACCCTTGCCTTGCTCGATTCTCCTCTCTCTGTAGAGGTAGGTTTTCCAGCATGCTTCTATTTTTTCACCTAGCCCCTCCCCCTCATCTGATACACGACAGAGTCATTTACTCGACTCAACGCAAGTCTCCCTTGGCTATAGACGCCTGAGTGCCCATTGCATCGATGTGTCCTCAAAGAAAATAGACGGGGGAGAATTGTTTCTACTGCTCTCCTCTTTTCGACTTTCTAGCCACGGAGTGGAAAAAAAATGCCCATTCACACCCTTTTCCTTCTTCTATGCCCCATAATCAGCTCCTCCAGGCAGCGAGCAGCAACGTCCACTCTTAGGTAACCACTCCTCCCCGTTGGCTAGAGGTATTTATCGATTACCCAAGTCAGTGTCTCCTCCTCCCCTCGAATAACCAGCGGCTCTCTTTTTTCTCGACCACCTGCACAAGACCAACAAGAACAGACAAAAAACTCCCCGCACAGAAAACCCCCACGTTGCTGGACAAAAAAATTCCCCTTCCTTCGGTTCCCCCCAGCTCCCTTCCAAAGTACCTGCCACACATCATACCAAAAAAAAACAAAAAAACTTCTCTGTTGCGCGCAAAAGTCCTCAACCTCCTTCCAAAAGCCGTTTTTCCTTTTGCTCTGACCACATAATGCCAATATCACTTCCTAGCTCTGCAGAGAACATCCGAATCCTGAGAGGGATATATGCACAAAAGCAGTTGGAAGTGACTTTGGCTTGTTGCTCATCCTTATCCTCCCACCTGCCATTAAAATAACGTCCAGCCACGAAAAAACTTTTTGCATTTGGTAGATGAATATTGCATAGAATTGAAGGTCGTTCTTTTGTTGAGGGACCCAACAATGGTGCACTATACTGAAGTTAGGGTTTTGTTATTTTGATGAGGCCACAACCTTTATACATACTTACGAGGGCTCTACCAATGAGAAAAGGTGGTAGAGGGTCGATCTGATACGAGAAATCAAGTTCAATCTCATCTTCCCTTCACGTGCCTGTATCCATTTCTATGGCATCCAACTTCCAATCATGGAGCTCCAGTAATCTCAATGTGTATTTTCTTACCCTCCTTATAGCATGCTTTGCAAATGCATATGAGTGCTTTGATGTCTCGAATATGGCCGTCGATCCACCTCTGATAACATCAAGACAAACCATTTTCTTGCAATAGAGACCACATTAGTGTAGAAGAATTAGCGTGTCAATTGACAAGTATATGCATTTTTTTACTCCTATCACGAGTAATGCGCATGCCAAGAATATGTTTGGCACAAATCCTTCATATCAAATGTCTGACTCAACTTCTTTTTGAGAGTTGACAAGTCATAAGAGGACTTCCCAGCAATCAACATATCATCAACAAAAAGTATCAAGCATATCAAGTTTCCATCTGAACATCTCTTTGTGTAGAGACAATGATTCTCATTGCTTCGAGAATAGCCTTGAGACTTCATAAAAGCATCAAACTTTTGGTACCATTGTCTAGGGGACTGTTTAAGTCCATACAAGCTCTTCTTGAGCTTACAAACAAGACTTTCCTTTCCATATAGATCTCATCTATAAGATCTCCATGCAAGAAAGCAATTTTCACATCCATTTGTACTAGCTCTAAGTCCTCCATTGCAACGAATCAGGGCAACATGCGGAGGGTAGTCATTTTGACCACAGGAGAGAAGATTTCCTCAAACTCAACACCATGTTGTTGCTTAAAACCCTTTGCAACAAGTCGTGCTTTAGACTTTGGAGAAGCACTATCTGATGTGAATTTCAGTTTATATACCCATTTACATGGTAAAGCTTTCCTGCCCTTTGGCAAAGGTACTAAATCCCAAGTACCATTCTTGTGAATAGAATCCATCTCACTCTTCATGGCACACTCCCACTTGACATGATCCTTTGTCTGCATAGCCTCTTTGTAGCAAGAAGGCTCATCGGCATCTGTTAGCATAACAAAATCTAAACATGGAACATATTTATCAGGTGGATGTGAGACACGTGCAGAGCATCTCAATGGTTGCTGAACAGGAACATCTGCAGACTGGTCTGATTAGACATTCTCTTGAATGTCCCTATGTGTAGCATTTTTATGTATACTAACTAGAGGACAAGTATCCTCAAACACCGCTCTTCTCACTTCAACCTCCTTAATGGGTTGTTTATGCATCTTAGACTCATTGAAAATGACATCACTACTTCTGATCACTAACCATGTTTCAGGATCCCATAAGCAATATCCAAATTGTCCTTCTTGACCATATCTAAGAAAAATGCATTTCTTTGACTTATGGTCAAACTTTTGTCTAAGATTCTTGGGTATATGAACATATGCTTCACACCCAAAAAATCGAAGATGATCATAATATGGTGTCTTCCCTGTCCATAACTCTTGCGCCACTTTGAGAACTTTGGCAGGACTAGGTGAAAGGTTAATCACATGAACTGCAGTCAATACTGCTTCTACCCAAAAACCTTATGCGAGGTTTGCATGATGCAACATAGAAGCTACTCTATCTTGAATAGTTCTATTCATACTTTCAGCTACACCATTCTGTGTTGGGGTATAAGGAGCTGTAAACTCTGTATGAATCCCTCTAGATTGACAAAAAAGGTTGAACTCATGTGAGGTATACTCACCCCCATTATCTGAACGTAAAGCCTTAAGCTTAGTTCCTTTTTCAGTCTCAACTGAAGAAAGCCATTTTTTGAAAGTAGGGAATACCTCATCCTTTGATTTGATAGGATATACCCAAACTTTTCTAGTAGCATCATCTATGAAGGTGACAAAGTAAAGAGAACCACCTAAAGACCTAGTGGGCATAGGACCACACACATATGTATGAATGAGATCTAAAGGATAAATTGAAGGGTCAATGTGCATTCTATGCACATTTCTGGTTTGCTTTCCATATTGACAATGCTCACAAAATGAAAAGTCAGAGAAAGATAGCACAGGTAAGTAGCCAAAATGAGAAAGTTTTTCCATTCCACTACGAGATATATGGCCCAAACGACCATACCAAATACAAGCTATAGATTGTTCAGTAAGAGCTAACAAGTGTTCTTTTTGTGATACAAATAAAGGATAAAGTGAGCTGACTTTGGTTCCTTTTGCAACCATATTGCCCTTTGATATATGAAAGGGTTGAGCATAGAAGACCACCTTGTAACCAAATTCATCAAGTTGACCAACTGACATCAAACTATGTGATAACTGAGGTACATGGTGTACATTATGCATAGTAAATTTTGAACCATCAATGAACTGCACAACTACATCTCCAATCCCCACAATGTCACACTGATAAGAGTCATCAAGTCTCATGGTACCAAGAGACTTTGCTGCATAATTAGAGAATCATTCTCTGTGTGGTTTTGCATCGACAGAAGCACCAGAATCTAGCAACCACGTGTGGGAAAGAGAATCAGCCATAAGAGCCTCAGTTGGCACAATACTATCAAGTGTCAACACATCAGCATCATCAAAAATAGCATTAATTTCTTCAATTTTCATAGTCTAAGTAGATGGTGTAGGTAACTGTTTAACATGTCCATTCTGTCCTTTACCTTTAGCATTCTTTAATGCATAACAGTCCTTTTTCATATGTCCTTTCTTATGAGAATGCATTCGATATCCCTCTTCATTGATTTACTTCTACATTCCGTTGGCCATTCTTTTCCTTGTTCTTGCTCCTGCCATGTTTTGATTCTTTCCTTCATAAGAATCACGAAAATTATATTCATCTCCACTCTGAGTGCCAACCATAGATTTTCTATGAATCTCCTCACTCAAGAGTGCTCCACATATGTCATCATACACGAGTTTACCACCAGGTGCACTATTGCTAATAGCTATGCAAAACGTATCCCATGATGATGGCAAGGTGCATAACAACAATATTGCTTTCATTTCATTATCCATATCCATTTTTGGAGCCTGTAACTAGGAGAATATAGCATCAAACTCATTTAGATGAGCAGCAACACTATCTGTGTCCTTCTTGCGAAGGTCATATAATTTTCTCATCAGATACACTTTATTTGATGTTGTCTCTTTTTCGTATGTATTGCATAACTTCTTCCAAAGCTCCTCTTCACTTTCACAGTCTAATACTATAAAATAAACATTATCTGCCAGGTGCAAGCAAATGGTAGACCTGGCCATTTCATCTAACTCATCCCAATCATCTTCATCCATGTCAGCAGGCTTCTTTGAAATCCCATTTACTGGCTTCCATTACATTAGAGGAAAAAATGAGCCCTCCATGGGCCTTGTAAGGATTCCTAATTTTTAGGGATTAAAAAGCTTAATCTAGGCAAATGAGCCAGAGAACCTAATTTTTAAGTAGGTTGGCCGCTAGGTCTGGAGAGTGCCAAAATTAGTTAAAAACTATAATAGGAGCTAGAGAGCTCACTTTGGAGGTGGGTTTTTTGGAGAATTGATGTAACCTTGTGTGAAAAGCATTTAACCAATAGATTTCATTGCTCTCTCTCTTTGTCTTACCTTGTATATGCATGTGTGTATGTGTGTGCATGTTAGTGTGATTTTCACTCATGCACGTGCATTCACTCGCTCATGGTCATCATACCACCCTCATGTCTCTGTGGATTGACAATTGAGGTGGATCTCCTCACATTGGTGTTTACCAATGTGCTAGAGTGACACATCCTCATAGATCCGTGCATCTAAGAGGTTGTTTTGGATGTATTCTAATTGAGTCTTATAGGGACCTTCAGGGGTCTATAAATAAGCTAGCCCTGAACTACCTGTGTGTTCCTCCATACTGAAAGAAATCTCTTAATCACTCATTTCTAAGCTCAATATATAAGGGTAGCCACTTAGTTGTTGAGCTCATGACCTAGTTGTGTGATTGAGACTAGCTTCAGATGACCTAATGCTTTGTCTATCCTTTCCTTGGTATCTATGTGACTTAAGGTTTATATGCTTCGATGGTTGCCCTAATGCTCAAGTACAACCGTGTTGCAGTGCTCTTTTTTCATAGACAGTTGTTCATTTTAATTTCCTTTTTGGTGTAATTTTCTTGGCTTAATATATGTGTCCATAGGAACACTTGTTTTTCCATACTTTGATGTTTCTCTCGATTAGATTAGGTTCCTTTCAATTACATTTTTCCTTGACTTAGCTTAATATATCATTGAACTTGAGAAATCAAAGTTGAAATTGTTTATGCCTATCTTAGCCCTAAATTAATCAAATTTTATCATTGTACAGCCTAAGCTAGGAAATTGACTGAGAGGGTTGAGAGTTTTTGCAACCTCATGCTTGATGCCTTTGCTGATGCTCAGTTATCCACAATGCCTATTCTAAAAGTTGCCAAGTACTATTGGCGCTTTGCCCTTCCAAGGAGTGCCAAGTATATGAAAAAATCCAAAATTTTAGGTCAAATTTTCACAAAATGTGCAAACCCTAAAAATTCCCATTTTCCTTGTCTATCATGATGAACAGGTTATGCGTGTCACGATGGATAGAATCTTTCATGGGGGTTGTCTGTCGCATGGGCAGGGCTATCACGATAGATGTTTCTGTCATGATAGACTAGTCTATCGTGATGAACAGAGTCTGTTGTGCCCGTATATCTATCGTGATGGATAGAATTTATTGTGATCTTTTGTTGTTATCTATCGTGTGATGGACAGTGTCTTTGGGAGGTTTCAATCTCTCGCGATGGACAGAGCACTTGGTGGGATGTCTATTGCAATGGACAAGGGTGTCTATCATGATGGACACTATCTCTTGTGGGGCCTATCTTTCATATATCACCCATGGATGATGGACATAGTCTATCATGAAATCTCTATGTTGCGATGGACAAAATCAATGCCTATTTTTGCAAAAATTTTAGTGATTTATGTTATGCACATGGTGCCTACAATGCTCTACTTTCATTTACAAAATACCCAAGTTTTCTTTCTATCACGATAAACAAAGTTCTTCATCTCAGGATGTGTGCAGAGTTCTCTCGTATCTATTGACATTGTTGATGTTGCTACTGGTGCTAGTACCAAAAATCTCACAAAAACACAGAACACACAATCACTAGATCGCTCTCTTGCTCTCTCTCACACACAAATAAAAAGAGGGAAATGAAGTGGAGGTGGGAATATGACCAAGAAGGTGGAATTTCATGAAGATGGAGATGGATGTAGGGGGTGAGTAGGGATGGTAGAGATGATGATGAAGATGGTAAAAAGTGAAGAAAAATGATAATTACCTATAATTCCAATGTCAAATATATAGGTCTTACCATCACACACTCGTCCTCAAAGCTTGCTCCCCGACAATGGTGCCAAATCTTGTGTCACTCTAGCACAATGGTGAGAGCCAACATGAGGAGATCTAGCACAATGGTGAGAGCCAACATGGTGAGAACAATGGAATCTTCTATTGCACTACTTTCAAGATACATAATATGCTTCTACAAGCTCAATCACGAAAACTTCCCTCTCTAGAATGAGCTCTCTAACTCTTTTTATAGTTTCTAAACTAGTTTTGGACTAGTTCAAACCTAGTGTCTGGCCTAGTTAAAAATTAGGTTCCTAAGCTAATTTGAAAGCTCAAATGGACTCTAAAAGTTATGAAGTTCGCTATATAGGTTGAACTCCTAATTTCCCTAAGTATGCCACCAATTTTCATGCGATTGTAAGACTCTAACTAGAGGGGTGTTGACGACACCCTAACTAAAGCAGTGACTTGTTGTGATACCAATTGTTGGAATTTAAGGTTTGAAAAAGCACACACATCACAAGGAAGAAGAAAAAGCTTGGAGCTCAATATAACACTGAACAAATCACAAAGTGAATGTAGAAAGATAAGTAACCCATTAGGGTTAAAGGCATATATGTAAGCCGGCTGACAAAACCTCCTAAACAAGGAAAAACGTGCCCCAAAGGTCCTAAATGTGTTCAAACACATCAATACAAAAATATATCAACAAGTTCTCTCTAAATAGTCCCTAAAACGTAAGAAAAACAAATGGATATAGTTCATAAAAATACATAATAATCAAGACCATTGATAATAGATAATACTTCATCAACTAGAACTCCGATGCATTCCATTACCACTCTTCAAACACATAAGTAAACTTTAAAATGAATAGACACACACCCTATAACACAACAACAATGTTGCACATTGATCTTCACTAAAGAATTACATAACCATTTGAAAATAAAGTTACTATATTGCAGTTCAAAGAGAATAAGTTCATCATTGCACCATCATCATTTATGGACAAAAGATAGTATCCAACTCCTTAATCTTCAATGCATGTAACCACCTTTTAGGTTGTAGAACACCGGGATCAATCATCTATATCGACTAATATCCATTCTGAGCAATTCCTATGAAATCTCATAAAAATTATATCTTTTAGTGTGTTTTCTATTACTACTTCCACTAATAATAAAAGATAATAAAAAATATAAAACTAAACCTTTAACAATGAGTAGTTCCACTAGGTTGTTCAACATCTAACACAGCTCGGTGGTAGCTTTTTTTTTCTCAAGAAAAGTTTTGAGGGACCTTATTCAATTGGTTGACTTCCATATCTATTGTTTCCATTTCAATGTTGTTAGTCTCAATGGCTACATCATCTATAGCCTTAGTTAAATCATAGACCACTTCTTCTCTTGCTTCACAATTTTAGCCTGTATTGCATCATGTGATACTACAATATTTTTTTTATGATAGAAAAATCTCTAACAATGGGTGAATGGAAAGTTTTTGCAATCTTGTAAGTGCATGAATTTCCTCAATATATTATTTATCTGTATGCATCAAATCTATCGGTTCATCTTTCTTACTAATATTTTCATCCTTTTGTTTAAGTAAACCTTGCAAAGCTTGAGTTGTTGCCTAAAGTGCAATAATACAATTATCTTTGTCTTGTCAATTTACTTCATCACAACCACTTCATTTTCAAGAAGACTTCCTTTGAACACCATCTCCTCTTTCAAGAAAAATTAAAACTTGATCCTAGATTTTTGTCCCTACCTTCTCTACATTTTCTATTACGTTTTGGTTAAGAACATTGATCTTAAATGGAATAAGATAACATAATCCATATCTAGGTTTTCAATCACATCTTGTAATTTAGACTACATGCATTTTCCCTACTCCAAAGTACTCCGTATTCAACCTCAAGGGCTGCAATTGTTCTTTGTATAGACTTCAATTGTTGTGGAACATTCTCACTCAAGTCCTTCTTCCATGTTTGCAAGTAAATAAGAGATTTGTTTCTATCAACCAACTTACCTTGGCAAATCTTGCATGTCTATATTCGTCTCATTATAGGCCTTTTGACACCTTCCACTATCTTGCAAAAGCTTCTCGATCAATAGTTTATCCTTCTCATTTGACATATTGTTCTTTAGTTTTGCAATTCCTACTCCATTAGCAATTTCTATTTTTACTTAGAAATAAATTTCGATTTATCCTCCAAAAAAGTATGAATTAACTAAAAATCACTTTCAATTTCATTCCCTCAATTTTTCATTACTAATCCTACCGGCATCTCTAAATAAATAAACAAAGTTGATACCTTCCCTTCCTTTGATACAATCAATAATTTGCATTTCAATTGAATAAATTAATTCTTATATCTCTTTTATTATAGACACAAGATTATTCGTGAATTTATCCAAAATTAAAAGGACATTTTTGTAGAGAATACATGCACGGAAGCAAAATGAAAAGAAGAGTGTACTCACAAAAGAAAGATTGTGAGAGACTCAAAGTGAGGAGACTAAGGAATGTGTAAACTCACATGGATTAGAAATGAGCTTCCCAAGAGCATGGAGTAGGCTCCTTAAGGTTCTAACCAAGTACAAATTGGGGGAGAGGCCCTCTTTATATAGATTTGGGAGGGGATCTCCAAAGTACATCTCATGTGGGATAATTCCCCTCAAGAAGAATGAATAAATGGTAGAAGCAAATGGCAAGGTACCCAAATACAAAAGAGATACAATATAAAATGGAAATGGAGTGTTTCTTGGATACAAAATGGAGATGCACTCATGCGGATACAAATGTGGATGAGGTTGTCAACACCCCTCTACAACTTTATTTTGGAGCGGTTGAATGCTGCAGAGGTCCACCAAGCACTGGAGCAGAACCGGAGGTAGAGCTTTCGTGAAGACATCAGCCAGGTTCTCCTGAGAGGTACACTACTCTAGAGTAATCTCCAGAGATGCAAGATTCTCGTAGATGAAATGGTACTGGATCTCGATGTGCTTCATCAGAGCACGGAACACTAGACATCTTGGCGATGGCCAAGGTTGACTAGCTATCCATGCGGATGCCTATCGGACTAACATGTAAAACACCAATCTCAGATAATAAACGTCAAAGCCAGATGGCCTCACATGTTGCGAAGTTGGATGCTTGGTACTCGGCCTCGATGGATGATAGAGCAACTCTAGGTTGCTTTTAACTTGCCCAAGAGATAGGTCCTCAGTTAAGCAAGAATATCTACTCAAAGGTGGACCGTCAAAAATCAGGATCACTAGCCCAATCTGAATCTGAATATCCGACGAGTTCGATGCCCCCTCTATACCAAAGACCATGATGCCTGGTGAGGGCAAGGTATCAAAGTAGTCTCTGAGCAGCATCCCAATGAGTCTGACAAGGCTGATGTGCAAATTGCCTGAGTATACCAAGTGCATAGGCAATATCTGGTCTAATGTTGGCAAGGTAGAGTAATGACCCAAGAAGCTATCGATAAGTATGCACATCCACTAATGATGATGAATCCTCCAATGTGAGCTTGATGTTTGGATCAAGTGGTGTAGATACTGAGCGACACTGGTCCATGTTATATTTGGAAAGAAGATCATAGCAATACTTGTGTTGTGATAGGAATATGCCTTGTTTTGTTTCACTCTTCAAGTAGTCGAGAAATATGCATGGAAAACACACAAACTGACTCAACAATTGGATCAAATTGAGAAATTGTAATAAACTAGGCCACATGCAATGGTAGGTATATATGCTACCAAGAGAACACAAAAATCCTACTGTGATGCTCATATAAAAGACAAAGGTCTTAGAATTGGAGATTTAGTACTATTATACACCTTGAAGCAACATACCAAGAAACTTCAACAAAGAGGATATGGCCCCTTAATTATCAATCCTATTTCCTCTGGTGGAGCTATTAAGCTAGCCACATTAGATGGAGATATCTTATCAAATTTCTCAATGGATGTCAAGTAAAGAAATATATGGAGCCAATCATAGAGCAAATGCTAACAAGTCTCTTAGGAAGAAGAGGGAATTTGGTAAGAAGCGCTAGAAAGAATAAGGAAATGAAAAGAATGGATTAGAGAACAAGACAAGAGATACTTAAAAGGTGAAAAACCCATTCCTATAGCAAATTATTGTGCCAAAAACATGAAGAAACTAGGTAATATACCAAGATAGCCATACCTAAACCTTGGAATAAAAAATCAGGAATATCACCTAGTGGATTTGCTGACTGACACGGGAGTAGCATTAAGCAGTGTTCGTGTTTTGTTAGTTTGAAAGCTAAAGTTGTTGATCACTCACACAGAAGCATATATGATTGGAATTGGAGGTAATCATATTAAGTGCTTAGGAGAAGTAACCCTATCTTTACACCTAGGAGCAACATAATGCAACATAAACTCATAAACTATAAAGACTCTGACTTATTAAAAGAACTTGTCCTAGGACAAGCTTGGATGTAGGATTTTGAGGTTACTTTGAATTTAGCACAAGGATATACAACTATCAAAGCAAGGCATAGAGAAGTCTTCAAACTATTAGAGGAAAAGCCTCTAATTACAACCAAAATAGAAAAACCTAATGTGAAAAAGTTAAGTGTGCATGACTTAGATCCCAAAAAGGATTATTCTCCTAACAAATCCATTCTTAAACCCATTTTATCTATTCCTCACAACACTTGTTCTACTTCAAGTATAAAACATATTGATCCTTCCCAAGAAAACCTTCGAGAGAGCTAGGGTGAGGTCATCATTCCTCAAGAGGAGAGCAAAAGATTTTGCCAAGAAAATCACCAAGAAGAACCAGAAGACTACAAGCCAAGGGCATCAAGCAAATATGGATCCGCAAAGACCGACTTGACAAGTATCACTTACCTCAGAGACAAATACAATCATGAAACCCTAGATAAAAGAAGTCAAACACAATGCAACGATCAAGAACAATCAATTCAAGGACCCCATTCAAGTTTGGGTATGAAGGAAACTCATCAAAGCCCAAAGACATAATAAAAAAGCTTGGATTCCAAAAAAAATTCTAAATGCCGCAAGGGAAACTATACAAGTGTTGAACCAAGAAGTTATTCTTCAACCAAAGACTATTCAAAGGACTTAAAGAAATCAAAGATTTCCAACATCACGAAAGAAAATGAAGCAAAATAATCAAAGCAACTACATATGGAGGATCAAGATTAAGAAAGCAACACCAAAACAACAAGCTAAATCCTAGGAAAATCTACATTGAGCCATTAGGACATATCAAGTGTGGAGACCAAAGGCAAATCAATACAATAGCTTGAGAAGAAATGTCAATCTTGCACACATATTGAATTGAATGCATCTAGAGTACACATAAAAGGGACACACTACAAGGCCTTGCATTCGGCACATGGCTTCTCTAAGATTGTTTAATGGTGCACATTTCCTCAAAAAGAGGAATAGACCTTCAAATGTACTCTAGTAGTTTAGGATTTTTACTAATCATAACTAATTTTTTGCTTCGTCTATTATTAACCCATTTGTTTTCCTTCTCATAAAAAATAAAAAATGAAAAAATTGACATTCAAATCTTAGGGATAACAAGGTGATGATCAAATTAATGCAAGAGGGGAATCACTTGAAGGAAGGGCAATTCATGCATGAGCACTATGAAATTCTTTTAGGTTTTCTTTCTCTCTCATGTTAATCAAGACTTGATTATTTGAGTGTAAATGGCTTCTAAAGATACAGAAGAGATGCCTCAAGTGGACAAATTCCCCTTAGAATGTGTTGTCAAGGCAAGAGGTAATTGGTTCAAAGATGACCAACTAGTGAGCAAACACCTATTTCTAATTGTTGTATGCATAATGGACAGTCACCAGTTTCTAGTAATTAGTTAGGATTTCACAACCTCATATCATTGAGACATGGACAAAAACAAGGATCGATGCGTGCCTGAAGTTTCCCATTTACAAATCGGATTTTGAAAGATGCACACATGTTATGAACACATTGCATCCAACAAATGAGAAACCATCCATATGAGAAGCTCAAGTCATAGACTTGCAAGGAAGGCTTAGAACAAATAGGTTCACTCATGAACTTATTAAAGATGCTTTCAGATGGATTAAGGATGGACTAGTAGACTTGAAGGATGAAAATCACGATGCAAAGAAAAGAACATTTGTGGGCATAAACCACATGGATATTGAAGAGGAAGAATGTCTTGTGCATCAAAATTTTTTATCTCCTAACTTGAATAGATACACAAATCCCCAAAAAATTGTGGTCCAACTACACTCTCATGCCATAGAGCAAGTAGGGAATTAGATAAACTTAACCCACGATGTTCAAGAAAGACCATTCCAAACCACAACACAATGGGGAATAAAGAAGTTTTTGAACAAAAGCATAGCTTTGACAATTTTAATCTATCATGCATTAAAGATTTGTGATCAATTGCGGTAGATGCCTACCACATTCGAAATATCAAAGTATGTCAAATCTGCATCAATTCCTAAGAAGAAAAAAGTAGTGAGCTCTACAGATGAAGCAGGTACAAGTTATATGCCTAGAATGAGAGGTTCAAAGAGAGCGAGAGATTATGAAGAAGTGGCAAATACATTTTGAGGCAAGAAAATTCATACTTCCCCACATCTACTTTGGCTTAACCACATCCAATCATAGAGGAAGAATTGGAAGAGTCTTTATAAGCAACTCATGTGTTTGTGGAAGGAAAAGCCAATTTAAATGTCCAAGATCACCACTATAGGTAGCTAAGTGAAGCTAAAGATAAGCAAAAGACAGGCAAGAGACTCTCAAGGATACCTCATTCTAAAGACTTGGGATTTGAAACTTCAAGTTCTTACTCAAGATCTCAAGCTGAAAAAGAACAATCATTGTTGAATGTTGATTTGAATACAAATATAAATGATGATGGTAAGTGGGATGGACACAATCAAATGGTTAATGCCTAGGAAGTGATAATTCAATAGAAGGATCAAGGAAATGAAGATGAAGAGGTACTTCATACCTCGAGACCTTGCATGGATTTCATTATCTGCATTAATCCCACCACCAAGTTACAAATTAAGGAAGATGTGTCCTTAAACACTATAAGAGATGTGATCCATGTTAAAGCACACTATAAGAGATGTGATCCATGTTAAAGTAGAGTCCCAAATGTAGGATGAAAACAAAGAACATGTATTATCGATTAGGATTATGGTAGAACCCTCCAATATGGATGTCCATACAGTGGATTTCAAAGTATTTTGAAGAACGTTATGTACATTTTCTAGATAGGGGGAGAAACAAGCTTCAACCAAAAAGTAGCGAATTTATCTTCTAAGAGTACAATGAGGATAATAAGGCTTATAAGTTTTATGACATTGGGGCTAAGAAGATCATGGCGAGTCACAATGTGGTGTTTAGGGAGGAGGAGTTGCATGTAGTGTAGGAGGAAAAAAGAGTTTCCATTTTATCATCAAGCAAAGGGGAAATCCACTATGAACTTGGTGTCACATAACCTTAGTAGGAGATGGTTCAACCACACCCTAAGAGGGAGGATTAGGAATTAATCCTCAACCATGGATTTTGGGCAAAGTGGTTAGCCTATCACACTCCTATCCAAGAGGATTGTGAGTTCAATTTCCAACATTGTTATCAGAGCCTAGTTGAGGAACTTGGGCAACATGGAGGTTGAAAGCATCAATCATGGGTACTTGGGAAGTGCTTGACTTTGGATGAGTTTGAAACTGGTCAATAATGAAGGCACATGGGCATTTGGGCACTAATACAGGGTTGGATAGGTCCAAAATAGACCCCTGTGCTGAAATTTGAGGCTAGTGGAGACACTCAAATGTGGGAAAGGGGCCAAGTTAGATAGAATGGTCCACGAGCATTGAGGAAAATGCTCAATCTAAGAAGGAATGTCATGTTAGCTTAGCAAAAGATAGTTGAAACATACCTTAAGAGAGAGGATTAGTAAGTAATCCTCATCCATGGCTTTTGGGGCTAGTGGTTAGCCCATCATACTCCTAGCTAGGAGGTTGTGAGTTCAATTCCCAACATTGGTATCAGAGCCTAGTTGAGGAACTTGGGCAAGATGGAGGTAAGAAGCCTCAATTGTGGGCACTTGGGAAGTGCTTGGCCACAGGTGAGTCTGAGACTGGCCAAGAAGGAAGGCGCATGGGCATTTGAGCACCAATGGAGGGTTGTATAGGTCCAATATAGGTGCATGCACTAGAATTTGAGGCTAGTGAAGGTGCTCAAACGTGGAAAAGGGCCCAAGTTACATGGAAAGGTCCACAAGTGAACATTGAGGATAATGCTCAATGTAAGGGGGGCAGAATGCCACATAATCCTAGTAGGAGGTGGTTGAATCATGCCTTAAAAGAGAGGATTAGGAAGTAATCCTCAACCATGGCTTTTGGGGCAAGTGGTTTGAGATAGTGGCCTCCAAAAGAGCCTCACAAGAATACCCAAGAGATCATGGGATATAACAAGGGATTGAAAAAACTCAATCCAATTTTATCGTTTACTTATGGTAAAGCATACACTACTTAACCATCTAGCAAAACCAATTAGAAGGAATCCATGAGTGGGTTTCATGTGGAAGGATTGATGTGTGCTTATAATATCAAGTGATTATTAAGGTGATGAGCATAAGTTGTATGACCTAAAATAAAGACCCCATAAGAAATTGGAGTACTCAAAGATGTAATTAGATCCAAACATAATCAAGTTTAAGAAATAGAGGTGGATCTAAGAGAAATTTGAGAATGTGACCAAGGATCAAGAGGAAGAATAAAGAATAAGCACCTACATTTGATTTTGCTACTCAAAGATTAAATAGATTATATTCATAAGGATATTTAATGATCAAATGATCAAATAAACCAAGCTAATTGGTTTGAAAACTATAAGAGACTCATAAGGATCCATAGTAATAGGAATCTAGTTTTGGATTTGTAAGAATTCATATTTCATTAAAGTCCATCTTGTTGGATTTTATTGGAATTCCATTTGGAGTAAGGAATTCATATTGATTTTGATGAGGATGTTACACAATATGGATTGGAAGGAGGCTCCACTGGTTTGGGATAGTGGATACAAATTCCCTTGAAGAATTTTTCTTCTATGGCTAGGGAAACAAATACTCATCATTCATGCATAACATTTTCCATCATACTTAAACAAAAAAGAACATTCGTCTTTAAGAAAACATTTTATATCATAAAGAAAATTGGTTCTTCCAAAAGAAAAAAGAATTTTCATAAGGAAGAATTATTCTTGGAAAAGAGATTTTATCTCTATACATTCTACCACTTCATGGTATATGATTCTATCAGTTTATGGATATGATGATCCATTCTACCTTATTCAGGGAATAATTTTACCTTGTTCCTAAGGGAATAGTCTAGGTTGACTTTATCAATTTGGATTGCATAGATATGAGTTGCCTATCTTACCATAGTCAATAGAGAGATTAGTTATTCATTGTCGTTAGAATGAGTCCCACTCAAAGATTTTAGATGAAAAAGTTGTAATGACTATTTTTGGTGATGGTCTTTGACTAGATGAGGGAAATCTAGTTATTGGTATTGAAGAAATATAGTTACCGCAATTGGAGAAATCTAGTTATTGCAATTGGAGATTAGAATTATAGTGATAACTTTTCACTTTAGAGTTGGAAGCGATGTGGATAAATCTGACCGATAGAAGGAAC
Source organism: Ceratopteris richardii (assembly GCA_020310875.1). Lineage (NCBI taxonomy): Eukaryota > Viridiplantae > Streptophyta > Polypodiopsida > Polypodiales > Pteridaceae > Ceratopteris > Ceratopteris richardii. Next base: position 117,319,779 of record CM035423.1, on the reverse strand, counting down.
AATCTCTTATTTTGTGTTGGTTCATGCGGATGATGACCTAGCATCATTTAGGAAAATTGATACTTATGGATTATGTGAATCTCATAGGGGAATGTTTTTACATCAATATAACAAACTAAGGGGAAGAGAAAGACTAGAGTTTGCATAGTAGGGTTTGCATCATAGTGCTAATCAAGAGTCTTCCAATAGAATTTAAGTCCAAATTATATGGATGGCAAACCAAGGATATGTGAACTAGGATGATGGATTTTCATAGACATTAGAATAGTTTAGGACAAAACTATTGATTATGAGTACACTCAAGGTTATGAACACTTAGAGTGGTTTAAGGGCAAGTTTATCATTTAGGTTCGTGAAGGGTTTGGAATCAAATTTACTATGGGACTTTGTTCTACTTTATGTGGTCCATTATCTCCATCGAGTAAGATCAATTTTAGCTTGACATTTTACATTTATCTTTCACATTATTGCTCCATCAGGGACAAATCATATGTAGCTATTTCATTTGAATGATGTTGATTTTATGGGGGTCATAGTTTGAAAGATATGTGTTTATGATGGGAGATAGTAGTCAATTATGAAACGGTTTTTCACTTTTGTCTTGCCTTCCCAAGAGTCTTCTTAAGGGGAAAGATATAAGAAAACAAAACATATAGATGATTATGTACATTGTATTGTGCATAGGGGCCAGTGGGAGCAACCATTAGAAGATCTTTTCCATATGCTTTCCAATGCCATTTCAAGGACAAAATGGAACTAAGGGGAAGGAGTTGTTATAAAATGAGGTTATAAACCTTAGAACATGGGTGTGTGGCTAGGAGAGCCTAACATTATTGACCACTACTTTGGCAAGTAAAGGAGTTAGAAAAGGATTGAAGGAGAAGATTCCTATGATAGCATGTAGATGGTTGCTATGGTGAGGGTGGAATTGATCTTTTCATCTAGATGTGTCTCTACTCTCTCTCTCTCTCTCTATTTCTCCCACTAGTCTCCTCATGTGAATGAATCTCCTCCTTTGTCAAGTCATCATGCAAAATTATGGTTGCATGTATGTATGGATGTATGTGTATATGTATTAAAAATGTATATATCCATGTTGGAATCTTGTATATATGTATGTATGTATGTATGAAAGCATGTGTGTATGCATATATACTTACGAATGGATGCTTGCGTGTATGTGTACATTCATGAATCTTTGCATGTATGCCTCATGTATATGTACTTATGAATATATTCTTGCATCCATGTGAATGTATGTACCTCATGTGTATGTGTCTACTCATGCATATGTATGAGTACATACGTGTGGATGTTTGTAACTCATGTATCTGTATGCATGCATGTATGTACGTGCATGTAATATGCAATTCGTGCATTTAACATATGTATGTATGCAAAATATTTATGTATTATTAATATGGTCATTCTTTTACTAATTTCATTGCTTGTTGTCCCTATAGGATCCAATGATCTTACCAAAACATGTTTCACTTTATTTGGTATGGGAGTGTGCTTGTGCAATTTATGAATAAGTATGAAGGTTATCAAAAAATCTTTTCGCAACTTATGTGGCAAGCTTGCACCATTCATAGAGATGAATAAAAAAAACTTTGAAATGCTATACCCATTGAAGAAATATTAACTATTGCACTGAGAGGCTGGCTATAGGAGATGGATTGTTGGGCATTGGAGACACTTATGGATGTGCAAAGAGCACATCTTGTGAACTTTTGTGCTCATTTTGTGAAGCAATCCTAGCTTTTGGCCTTAGGATGTGTACATAACTTGGCTCTCGAACTCTTGGCTTGAAACCTTAGCTTGAGAGTTTGAGGCAATTAGAGGAATCCCCTCATTGTTGTTGTAGATGGTTCTCGCACCCCATAATTGCACCAAGGGATAATTCTGTTGATTACTTTAACATGAAAGTTTTCCATTCGACTTTATTACAATCAATTGTGGCCTCCAATTGATCCTCGAATCATGAATTTGGATGGGTTGGCTCAGTTCATAACTCGATAACATTCACTTAGAAGCAATTTGGGGTAAAGGTGTGCAAGAGGTGAACTAGTGAAATATTGTTTGGTTGGTGATTGTGCATATATTGCACAATCATAGATGCTTGTTTCCTTCGGAGGATACAAAGAAGGATTATCTTGTCATAAATACTATGGAATTTCATTCGATCAAGCACAACGATGCCACTAGAGAGAGCTTTTGGTATGTTGAAGTCTGGGTTTGACATCTCATGGAAAAGGTGTGACATGGATCTTTACTTTGTACTAGATTTAGTTGCACCATGTTTTGTGCTTTTTGTATATGCCATGGAGTTTCTTTTGTTATGGATAGGCGAGATAAACAGAAGTAAAATTAGAAGTACATGGTGGATACATAGTAGACTATCAAAAAACAATAACCATCTTCATGGTAGAATTTCAAGCAACACATGAAATTGAAATAGAGGAGGCAATGGCTAGAGCTCAAGAAAATAATGAATAAAGAGCTATTGATTTTTGAGTTGGATTAAAAAGGCCAGATACTCTTGTTAGAATCATTACAAAGAGCATGTAGCGATAATCTACTTGCTAGAATCATTACAAAGAGCATGAGAGAAGAATTCATTGCATCTTCTATTTAAAATTTTGTATCCAATGATCATTATTGCCAAAATTTTTAAGTTTATATTTTATCAAAGGTGTTGTTTTTATTAAATTGAATGATTTATGCTAACGAGTGTTTACATAATTTAATAATCTTTTAACAATTTTAGTAATTTATGTATGTCGATAAATATGTCGATGCTTTATACAAATATTTGAGATCTTGTTTTTATTGATATATGAATGATTATTATTATTTTTTTAAAGGAAGTTGACTGAAGCCTAATCTCGGGCTTCAATCTCTCCACGCTTGAATATATTGAAAAGAACAACTCTACAAGCAAAGGGCATATTTCCCATGGGACTACTGTATCCCACAAAGCAAGGGTTAAATTGCCGAAGCATCACAATGAAAGGGCTTCTTGAAGGTATCTAATTTCAGCAGCTAGAAGACATTACAAAGATAGATTGATCACATTGACCAAGACATGTCTAACAATCCGTAGGGATTGAACACACAACCTCCATGTCAAGAACCAAGTGCTCAAACAACTCGCCTATGGAGCGTGGACACACACACATATATATATATATATATATATATATATATATATATATATATATATATATATATATATATGTATATATATATATATATATATATAGAGTTCATCGGTCTCTTTGTGCTCACATAAGGCGGTAAAACAAAACTGTTTCTTGTTTTCTTCCGTCCTTCTATGCTAACAGATGACGGAGGAAACATATAGTTGGTGAACTTTTTTCGCCTCCTGTTTTCAGTTTCGCTGTGTCTATGTGAACCCAGCCTTGTACACTCACCGAGATACTCACCTGCAGGCTAGAAAATTGGAATGCTCGACGGTGTGTAGTTCATGCCATTGGCCACAAAGCTTCAGACTGCGCATTTCGCCTGTGTTATCGATCGCGTGTGTAATGACTTGGGCGATCGTATGCCTTGGCGTGACGTTGGCATCAGTGTTTGGATTCCTGAGGAGAAGGCTCTTGTGCCGAATGACGAAAGGTGGAGGCTTCAACATGTCTCACGGCTTTGCATGCAGAGCCCATGCGCCATCGATTAACAGGTATGATGCGTCTTTCGAAGGCGCCATCGATGGATGGAGGACGCTTGAGCTCTGGAAACTTGCGGAGCAAAGACGTGCTTTGCACGATGGGCCGTCCGATTCCGATGATGTTTCATCAAACATTGGATTGCCCCGATCCGTTGCAATGTCAAATAGGAACTTGAAGCTCGCATTCTCTAGAAGCTATGCCGCAGTTCTTGTCGGCCTCTTCCAAAATGAACATGGGGAAATTCGTGTTATTCTCACGAAAAGATCGCAAACTCTCTCTTCACATTCCGGTACTTTTTCAGATGCATAGTCATTTTGCAGCAGATATAATTAACGTGCATGATATGTCAGCGCATATGAGTCATGTAAGAATTTGGACGCATTGAAGCCATTTCCTCACCAATGCATGCGACAGTTTATGAAGCTGAAGCGTTCAGTCAGGGGAGCGAGCCGAGAGCTGAAAACACAAGATTTAGAGTGAGTGTGGGAGACCGAGTAGTAAAGATCAGTAAAGAACAGGAGTCTCAAAGAAAAATGCAACGTTAAAACCAATAACATGCGTTGCTGATGTAAAAACTTGCGTAATATGACCTTGCACATGAATCATGTATGAAGTTTGAGCACATTTGAACTGTGCCGTAACAAGACATGCACCACTAGATGGAGCTGAAGTGATCATCCAAGGGGGTGAGCGAAGAATTGAAACCTCAAGGTCAAAAGCTAAAAAATATTTTTTGTGCGGGCACAAGTAATTTGCATAATAGGCCGATGTGTATGGCGTATATCCTCACCACGGAACACAAGACTAGAAGCGGCTAGAATGACCAGCCACGTGAATGGGTGAAGAGTTGAGACCTGAGGCTTAAAAGCAAGTGTCGAACATTGATGTGGGAGATCAAACAACAGAATTTATGCTACCATCAAACTTGCGTAATATGTATATGGATCACTTATGATGTTTGAACATTTTAAGATTATGCCTTCACCACTGCATTTGGAATTCAAATGGTCAACCAATGGAGTGGGTGAAGAGATGAAACCTGAGGCTTTAAATTAAGCTTGTGGCACTTCCGTTCTATGGAAGAACATATAAGTGGACATCCAAGATGGGGCTGAAGTGTTCAGTTAAGGGAGCGAGCGAAGAGCTGGAACATCCAGATTTAAACTGAGTGTATGGGGCTGAAATGTTCAGCCAAGGGAGCAAGCCAAGAGCTGAAAACTCAAGATGAAGTAGTATGGTCAGTAAAGGAGTCTCGAATAATGTAATTCTTGTTGATGTGATAAGTTGCATAATATGACCTTGTATATGAATAATATAAAAAGTTTGAGCACATTTAAGCTCTGTTGTGATAGTGCACAACAGTAGATGGAGCTGAAGTGATAATCCAAGGGAGTGGGTGAAGAGGTGAAACCCTCAATCTCAAAAGTAAACCATAACTTGTGTTCAGATACAGGTAGCTTGCATAGTAGGCATATGTATATGCTTTATGTATTAAGTTCGATGTCCTCACAAAGGCACACAAGATTAGAAGAGGCTAAAGTGATCAGCCACATGAGTGGATGAAGAGTTGAGACTTCAAGATTTAAAGCAGGTGTTGAGCATTCATGTGGGAGATTAAACAACATAATCTATGCTAAAATACAACCAAACTTGCATAATATGCTCATCTATATGGATAACTTATGAGGTCCGAACATTTCAAGGTTATGCCTTCACAAGTGCATTGGAGCTGGAATGTTCAAAAGATGGAATGGGTGAAGAGGTGTAACCTCAAGCTTTTAACTAAGCTTATGGTACTTTAGTTCTAGGAAAATTGTATAAGAGGATACCGAGGTAATTATGGGGGAAGATTCAATCACCCCTATGCAGCTTTGGAAGATGTCCTCCACCATAGTTGCAATGCAACACGTCGTGAACCCTTCGCAACACGTTGCTAACAACGAGGTGTTGCGTTGCGTACGTGACAAAAAAAATTACCTTTCCAATTATGCTTTTTGTTACTACTGAAGTAGTATATGTAGAGTAAAAGTGATGTATTATTGTTTGTCTTATGGATTCCATTCCCAATGGGGCAAGCTTTGAAATCTAGTTATATAAACTAAAAGGATATTATTTGCAAATTTTCGATCTACCCAAAACCATTCACTTATCCGAGTCTCAAATTAGTTGTTTTTGGATTGTCAACTTATTAGATACCACAAGATTAAAAAATATTATAGATCATAACTATTGTCTAATCGAATGTATACAAAATTTTCTTGCTTTCTATCCAATGGAAATTTACTTCAAATAGGGAAGAAGTTTATTCTAAAACCGTTTCAAATCAATAGGCATAAGCCTCAAGACAAGAAAAGAAAAATCTTATGTGACCATAGTTTGGGTTGTGGCTAGAACAAAGTTCTTTCCCTACCTTCAACCCTTAACTAGTGCTGAAGGATCTATTTATCACAATAATAGTATTTCTAACAAAAAACCTTGAGAAAGGTTTGCCTAATGCAACATGGAAATCACTTGCATGTGAATGGATTTAAGTGTGCTTTCGATCATTTATTCTCTCCTTTTATAAAGGAGTTTTAAACTTTAAACAAGTTCTCTAGGCTAACATAAATGATTGAATATATGTGATGCCTACGTAGTACGTATCACAGATTTGTAATGATAAATCCTCTAAATTATTCATAGATATGCTGTTCACCATTTCTAGCCAAATATTATGAAGTAAAGAATCAAACCATTTAAACTAAAAGGAGATAGTCTTAGATTAAGTGCTCTTATTGAGACTCACAAAGTACAATGTCCTGACTCCCACCTAGTGATGTTGTACACACTCTCAAATAATGCTTCAAGTTGTGAATTTTAAATTTGGCATGTGCCATTGATAACCAAAGGTGGACTATTCAAGTCTCGACTAATGATGACTTACATATGGAATACATACAATGTAAAACACAAGTGGGAATACATAGATGAGTTCAAATGGCCTTTAAATAGAGAGAGAACTTTTCCTATAATCTAGGCAACTAGTCACCAATCAATGTAGGTGCACTGTTGGTGGTTCAAACTTTGGTAAGTAAATTGATTGGTTTTGATGGAGCTTCTTGATTGATTCCATGATTTTAGATGCTCTTCAATCAATACACTTGTACATCTTGTAATTTGAAAGCCCCTTTTTTTCTTTTTTTATTGAGACTTGATTTTCAACACCCCCTTTCAAATCTCAACTTAGATCCTTCATTCTTATGCATATCTTGAAGTTTTGAAGCTTCATTCCATCCTATGCTTTGGTAAACATACATTCATACTAGTCCTTTGTAGCGACATGCTCCACCTTGACATCCTTTGATATGACTCTCTCTCTCTCTCTATTGAAGTGATAATGTATTTCTATATGCTTGGACCATGCATGGAACACATGGTTTTGTTCCAAGCATATGCTCCTTAGGTTGTCACAAAAAAATGGTACTTGTTTCACATGCACATTAATATCAATAAGCAATTTCTTGAGCCACATCGAGCTCTCATGAGACTTGTGCTAAGCCTCTATACTCTACTTCAGTTGAGGAGAGAGCCATTGTTGGTTGTTTCTTGAACATTAACGAGATGATCTTCTTCCCTAGCATGATAACATATCCACTAGTGCTCCTCCTGTGATCTTTAGAACCTCCCCAATTAGCATGGCAATAGGTTTGTATATGTAATCCATCATCAGATGGATAATAGAGCTCATCATTTGCTAATGTTTTGAGATACATAAATACTCTTTTGGATGCAACAAGATGAGGGACCCTTTGTACTTGCATAAAGTGAGACAATACAACAATAGCATGTGTTATCACGTCTTGTCTTCTTGTGAGTGTAACATATACAAATGATCTAACAATTGAATTATATAAGATCACATCCTTCACCTCTTCACCTTCGTGAGCACTAAGCTTTGTATTAACTTCCAATGGATTTGTAATGGGTTTGCAATCATACAAACCATACTTCTTCAATAGGTCAACGATGTATCTACTTTGCATCAAGTAGATACTTTCTTCTTTGAAGAGTACTTTAATTTTAGAAAGTACTTTAAGGTCCCTAAATTAGAGATCCTAAATTCACATCCAAATTTCTTCTTTATGCCCTTGATATTGACTTCATCCGTCTCCTGTAATAATTAAATCTTCAATATAGATACAAATGAAGACACCTCTATTACCTTCTCTTTTCACAAAGAGTGATGGATATGCATTACTCTGATTATATCCATATTACCGAGTAATCCATAAGTTTTTGGTTCTAAGTCCTTGGGGCTTAGAACCAAGGGCTTGCTTGAGTCCATAGAGGGCATTTTTAAGTTTGCATATATGATGTGGAAATTCTTGATCTTCAAAACTTTTGGGTTGTGCGATGAAGACTGTCTGCTCTCCATTTAGGAAAGCATTCTTCACATCAAGCTGATAGATTTTCCATTCCTGAGAAGTTGGAATTGATATCAAACTTTTGATGGTAGTCATCTTGACTATTGGAATGAATGTCTCCTCAAAATTTATGCCATATGGTTGAACACAACCTTTGGAAACCAAAGTAGCTTTGGACCTAGAGATGCTTTCATCTTCATGCCTCTTTACTTTATACACCCATCTGTTTCCAACAATCTTCATGTTCTTTGTTCTTGGCACTAATGTAAAAGTGTAATTGTCTTTGAGAGCTTTGAGTTCCTCCTCCATAGCTTCATTCCATTCCCTGTGCGTGTTTGCTTTTTCAAAACAATTAGGTTCTTCATATGCTATGACTTGACTCATGTAAGCTTAGTGCCTTGCTATTAATGAGTAAGTTAATTTTTGGAGAGAGCATTTCACCCTATTTGATGATCTTACCTCAGTTACACTCTTTGTGAGAGAACTCATGTGGAGTGAGCTTTGTATCCATTCTTGAGCAACAAAGAGCTTTGTGAGTGTGTGTGCATGTGTGTGTGTGTTGGTGTTTATGCATGTGCTTGTCTCTCTCTTGTTGTAGGTGCATGCACTTGCATCTTGTAGCTTGTGGTCTTCATACCACTGATTGGTGGGTTTGCAGATTATGGCATTATTTTGTTGGGTTTTCCGTGCAGGCTATGATGCTCTTCATGTCAAATCCTTATCATATTTTTATGGACAATCGCATGATCTTTACAACTACCTACAACAACACTACAACAACACTTTTGTTATCTAGCATAGTGCCCAAAAACGGCATTTTTGGGCCCTAGAAACGGTTTGGCCGCTTCTGGGAAATAGACCGGGCCAGAAATGCCGTTTTTGGGCCTAATTTTTCCAGTTTTTTTTTTTTTTTTTTGCCACGGGATGTTATAATAAGCATTTTATTGTCATATACTCAAAAGTGCAGTGAAGTTAGCCGTTCATATGGGTGTGTATGACCCTATGTTTGAAAATTGAAATTCACTCTTGGTTTTACACATATCAGCCTGGTTTTCTTTAACTAATTTGTGACTAGGTTAAGTTAGAGATTAGAGTTATGATTGATTTTGGTCCCTATGCTCAGATTTAACCAGGGGTTTGAAAACTTCCTATTCATGGTTGATGAGTGAACTTACTGCAACGTAGCATTTTACAGTGTGACATTAGTCAATAATCACATGTAAAACTGTAGTGCAGCAATAGTTCATAGTTCAATTAGTGAATATGATCGAAGAGAAGTATTTGTTATGTCCCCACTTTCCTTCGAGACCTTGATCGGCTCATGTAGCTATGTCTTGCAAGGTGGGAAAGTATTGGCTAGTGTTAATTGGGCCACCTCCTTTAGTGAGTCCTCGAAATAAGATGGAGTGTCCCTTTTCTTCATATCCTTGTGTACACACATTTCAATGTTCCCCTTTGGTGGAGACCAGCCCTTGTGATGATGGCATATGTGCATACTTGCAGGGGAGAGAGAGAAAGAAAGAAAGAAAGACTTTTTAACCTCTATTAGAGGCCAAAATTGGCCTATGAGACAAAACATATACATCAGTATGATCCAATCCACTGTGATCCCGAAAGGAAAATAAAGTGTGAGTACAAAACAAAGTATAAAAGGAGTGGATAATAGCTGGCGTCGAGGGTGTGGGGTGCTATGGGCATGCACTCTATATGCTCAATAGGTGAGATACAAATATGATATGCATAGGGAGGGGAGGATCGGTGGTGTCATAACCCTCTAAATGTCTGGAGTGGGTGTAGGATATAATGCATCGGTGGGTAAGGGATCATGGCGATGCTCAAAATGCTCTGCACATCGAGATCGAGAGGGGTGCGCTGCTGAAGTCTCCGTATCTTCATGTCATGGCGTGCGTGAATCGCTTGAATCTCTCTCTGGTGGGGACGGGCTCTCCGGAGTGGGGGTCTCGGTCGTTGACGTTGTCATCTAAGCTCCTCTGCTCTCTGTAATGTGACACCCCGCATCGATCTAGGTCCTCGGGTGGTTGCGGGTCTGAAAAAATCTGTAATATAAGTCTGGGGGGTCAGGTGTATCTCCATCTGCTGTTGGAGAAGTGATGCATGGCGGCGCTGGAGCTCTACTAGGAAACGACCTAGAGGGCGTTGGTCCTCCGTCTCCAATAAAGCCCTGATCTCTCTGGGCCCCCTGAAGAGCTGTGGGTAGCGGTCTCTGATGTCCTCATATGCCTGGCATCTGCATGTGTAGTGCTCCTCGTCCTCCACCTCCTCTCGGCATATCCTGCATAATCTCTCATCCCTGGGGGTATGTGTCGCACGCCCAACCTCAATCTCGAGCTGGTGTGACGATACTCTGAGCTGCCCAATGGCCACTCTCTCTGCTGGTGCCATGTATGTATCCATGTATCGTGGTCTCTGAATGAAACGATCCATTGTCATAGTCAGGAAGTGCTCTCTGTAGTGTTGCCTCTTTGTGGGAAGAGGCTCCTGTGGTGCTATCCATGTCTCCCTGACGTGTATCTGTAGTAGGTCATGACGGATGATCCTGTTCCTCTCCGAACGAGAGAGGGTAATGTAGGGGGAAGAGAGGTCATACTGAAAAGGGGGGAAGGGGGGAGATCTGTAATGCTCATGCCATGGTCTGCTAACCATCTGTAGGTCTGTGCATACCATACTCTCTCATGCCCTTGTCTCTGCGAAATGTCTAGAGGTCTCAAATGCAAGCCTTGTGAGTCTACTGCTGGTGGGGAGCTCTCTGACTCAGAATAAAGGTCACCAGCTTAAAGAGAGCCTCCACTAGCATCGGTGGTGTGCCAAGCTAAGCTCGTATAATGTCATGTGGAACGGAGGGCTTGCTGCGGAGCAAGCATGAGATCATGGTGACCTTGGGCCTCTCAATCCGCGTCCACATCGCCTCCGTGATCCCTGGTGCCCATACTGCCGCTGCATACATCAATGCGGGTGTCACTAGAGTATCAAAGAGCCACCCCTTAGTCCGGGGCTCCTGAAAATGTGCCTGAAAGCAGTGTCTCTCCAATCCTGCAAGTGTTGCATATCCTTGCGTCAATCTATCTTTCGCTGCCTGTGCCATGGAGAATACCACTGTGCTGCCCGAGAAGGTGATACCTAGGTAGATGTAGGAGTCCACTACCTCTATCTTTCCTCCCGCTGCGGTGAAGGAGGCGCGATGGCGTACTGTCCTGGAGGTATGGAAGATCATGACTTGGTCTTGCCAAGGTTCACTGTGAGTCCTCTCTCCATGCAGAAGGTATCGAGCGCCTGTAAATGTGACTGCAACCCCTCCTGTGACTCTGAAAGAAGAACAATGTCATCAGCATATAATAGGATGTGTACTGGCGTACCTCCGAGGTCTCCCCCTAGCCCATGTCCGATGGTAGCTGCAACTCCTCGAGTCTCCGTAGTAGTCTCTCTCGAGGGACCATGTCGAAGGCTTTGCGGAAATCCACAAAGCAACAGTATAGTCTCCGCTTCCTCGCCTTCGTTCTCTCAATCAAGCAGCGAAGTACGAAGATGTGGTCGATGGTGGAGAAAGTGCGGCGGAAGCCTGCCTGGCCGGGTGCTCTGATCCCAACTTCCTCAGCGTATGTATTGAGCTCTGTCTCTAGTGCTGCCCCATAGATCTTGGCCAGGATGTGGCCTATCATAATAGTCCTGTAGTTCCTTGGGTCCATCATATCGCAAGACTTATGGATAGGCGCAATGGTATGCATAGTCCACGAGTCAGGTAATCCCTCAACCAAAGCACGGTTGAAGAGATGGGCAATCAGGTGGGAGACTACATCTACTGCGTATATAAAGTGCTCGCCTTGTAGTCCCGTGTGGTCTGCTTAACGGCCATGCTGTAGCCTATGGATGGCCTGTCGTACCATGCCTGATGTGAATAGGGTGGATATCACAGGACGCGGTGTGGGAGGGATCGACAACGGTGGCGACAATGGTGGCTGTCCTGGGACGTAGGTGTGCCAAGTATGAGGATCTGCTATGGGTGTAGGTGGGCGTGGCTCATGGAGGGCCCTCCACGCGGTGGCGCAATCCCTACTCATGAGAAGGTCAAACAACTCTGCCTCCTGTTGCTCCTCGAAAGCTCGCCTCTTCCGGCGTGTGAGGGCTCGCATCTGTTGTCGTGCCTCCCTCTCTGTGATGGATCCCAAGATACTTTTGCTCTGAGATGTCGGTATAGTCGTTTACACTCCTCATCGTACCACCTATTCTGAGGTGTATGCCCTAGCTGTGTCGAATGTGCAGTGCTATGGGTGGTGTATGGAAAGCTGAGAGTAGCGGATGTGTGGAGGATCGAGGAGAAGTGGGTGGTGAGGGTGTCCAATGGGGCGGAGGGATCAAGGGAGTAGATGCACTCTCGAACATGGGAGCTATAGATATGTGCTAGCTCATGTCTAAAGTTAATGGTGGTATGGGCATGTGGCTGTATGGTGGCGGGTATGCATGGTGAGCCGCGTATGGATAGGGCGAGATATGCGTGATCAGCTCCAATCGGTATGGGTGGGATGGTGAATGAGGTGATGAGATGAGTGGCCTCCGGGGGTCTGATAACATAGTCTACCACACTGCCTCCATGCGGTGTCGTGGGTGGGATGCAAGTGAGACCACTCGAGGTGGACGAGGTTGCCATCTCATTATATATAATGAGACGGTGTGCTGCTCCCATCTGGAGTAGGTGTCGGCCGTATGAGGTGGGTGTGGCAGTGTCGGCTTAGGCTCTGAGTGTAGACATGTCCTCTATGGTGTGAAGTCTCATGGTCATCAAAGTCGTAGATATCACACAGGGGGCTCTGAATGCAGGCATTGAAGTCTCCTACAAGGAAGACTTCGCCCATCCCGATATACTCCATAATGGTGTCACTGAGGCAGTCATATGGAGATGTGTCTGATCCCTCCCCCCCTGAGGGCTGTTCGGGGGAATGTGTGAAGCGTGAGCCGATGGGTGCAATATAGCATACGGCGAAATACGCTGCTCTCTCCTCTGATAGCTTAGGGCGTATCCACATGAAACGTGCCTCTGGATCTCTGGCTACCACTTGTATCCTGTGCTGTAGTGATTGTCTATAGAGCACGGCTACTCCTCCTGATCCTCGTGTGGTGTGCTGTCGCATTTGTCGGCGGTGAGCTTACTCCCACATATAGCCCTCAATCCTCGGTAGGCTCCTCCTCGGACTCTCGTGTGTCTCTGTCAAGAAGATCATGTCTCTGCCCTCCATCACCTCCTCGAGGGGCCTTGGATGTGTCCACAAAGATCCATTGCAGTTCAGATTGCAATGCTGTGCTGTCTCATAGGCCGCGAATCCCTAGTCAATGGGTCGGCCATCAATGATGACACGACCGTCTTTGTATAGGGCATGATGTCCATCCCGTCGAGCATAGAGGACACGCGGCATGCATGCACGTCTGTGTTCTACCTGCATCCGTGTGAGGTCATCATCCAAATAGATCGGGGTGCCCGGTGTAGTGCGTAGTACTGCTCGTCGTCTCAGGAAGTCTCTCCTCCTTGCGTCATCCGAGAACTGAAGGATAAGTGCTCTTCTCCGTGTGGTGTCTTGCTCTCCAGGCTTGGGTGAAAGGAAGAGGCTCATCCGCGTGATACCCAAGTAGCGTACAGAAGCGGCGCCCGTCCTTCTCTGGTGATCGGTCTGTCTTTGTGAGGTCGGAGACACAGACATTGAGCCTTCGGGCCTGTCGTATCTGCTCCTCCTCAATGGTGGTGTGTACTATGTGGATCTCCTCATGGTGGTTGTTCTTCTTTGCCTCTTGTCGAAGGTTTTTTTTGACAAATTCGACCCATCAATCTTTTTTAATCTCAAGCTCGTTCTGAGCCACCTCAATGCACTCTTTCTTGATAGTCGTCCGGATGTCCTCTAGCTGTGGGGCGATCTCCCCCTCACGTATGCTGTCCATTTTCGTCCTCATATCAGTGAGCCCAGTGTGCAACTTCTCCTGATCGTGTGAGTGCTGCTTATGAATAGCAAGGAGCTCCTCCCGAAGGGACTCGTTTTCTTTCTCCAAGGCTGCCACCTTGGCTTCGAGGGGACGATTCTACGGGTAACTCCGTTAAGTCCAAAGTCTTCTTCTTTCTTATGTTTCCCTATCAACTCTCGGAGGGTATGCTCTAAGGAAGCCAATTGTTCCTCCAACTTGGGGGCCATAGGGGGGGGGGGAGAGAGAGAGAGAGAGAGAGAGAGAGAGAGAGAGAGAGAGAGAGAGAGAGAGAGAGAGAGAGAGAGAGAGAGAGAGAGAGAGAGAGAGAGAGAGAGAGAGAGAGAGAGAGAGAGAGAGAGAGAGAGAGAGAGAGAGAGAGAGAGAGAGAGAGAGAGAGAGAGATTAACGTCTTCTGAAGGCCAAATTTCGCCTATGAGACAAAACCATGTACAACTGTAGTAACCCTTGTGTAGAAATAAAATAGAATGGAAAAGTACTCGCTACACAAAACTGTGTAGGCTAAACATGGAAACAACCACAGGATAGTGTACTGGGTGACGGAGAGGTAGTGGGGATAATGTAGTGGTGCGTGGGAGATTGGCTCTAACTCTGCACATAATGGCCATCTTATACATGGGGGCACGATGACGTGAGTGAATATATCCTAGCTACATGTAACGGGTGGAGATGGGTGGAGTATGTGGTACATCGGTGGTGGTCTTAGTGCCTCCAGAAGGAAGGCTACCCAGGTGGTGGTGGTGGTGCACCTATGCTCCATCGTGTGGTCATGGGCTATCTTGATGCGTGAGATATCCTCTTGGTATAGTCGTGGTCGCCCGTACCCAGCTCTATGTGGTCGACGTCGCACTCTCTGTGCCACTGCCTGCTGGAGAGTGGTCTCGTATGATGTAGCCCATCTCGCTCAAAGAACTGAGTAATGGTCCGCTGTGTACTCGTCCGTGTCTGATGCCTGGGCTGTAACAACTGCTCTTGATTCTCATACGCTACTATGAGGAAACGTCCCAACCTCCGTTGGTCTCCAATGGTCATGCACAACTGTAGTGACTCCTTTATATGGAACTGTGCTCATAGATCTGAGTATGCGCGACATCTGGTAACAAAGTGCTCCTCACTCTCTATCTCTGTATGGCATACTGGGCACCACCTCTCCTCTCTAGGTACTCCCTGGTACAACCCCTCTCGATCTCGAGCTGATGTGATGAAACTCGAAGCTACCCAATGGAGACTCGGAGGTGGTGTGATAAGTTTGTCTGCGGAGTCTCAATAAATCCCTGATTTGAGATCTGTAGAAAATGCTTACGGTAGTAGAACATTTTCAGTGGGAGTGTATCCCTGGGGCTAATCCATGTCCTCTGTATTTATGTATGCCATATCTCCTTGCGAATGACCCTGTTCGTCTCTTGGTGGGAGAGTGAATAGGTGGGGGCCTGTAAGTCGTACTGCAGTGGACAATATCATCAACATATAAAAGAATATGAACAGTAGTCCCTCATATCTCAATGCCCTCCCCTCTTTGATGTTGTATGAAGTCCACTGTCTCATTAATGTATAGACCAAAGAGGGTGGGTGAAAGAGGGCACCCTTGCTTCACCCAGATAGTGCTAGCGAGTGAGTCAGATAAGCCACCTGGACATTTGACTCTACCAGATACTCTCATATAAGGCGTAGATCCCCCATATCACCTCATCTAGAACTCCGATATCGAGTAGGCATCGGAAGAGCCGTTCCTTGGGAACTGTGTCGAAGGCTTTGCTGAAGTTCACAAAGCAGCAGTATAATCTCCTCTTCCTCACTCTTGCGTGGTCGATCATGCATCTCTAAGTGAAGATGTGGTCAATGATAGAGTAATCTCGTCTAAAACCTACTTGTCTTGGGTCCGTGATACCCTTCCTCTTTGCGAGAGTGCTCAACTCTGTCTCTAGCACTGTCCCATATAATTTGGCTAATGTGGGGCCAATCATGATCGTCCGATATGTAGTTAGATCCATAACATCACCTGACTTATGAATGGGCACTATGATGTGTGCTCAGTCCATGAGTCAGGGAACCCTTGAACCAGTGCACGGTTGAAGAGGTGGGCAATGAGTGGTGCTAAAGTCGTGCGTCCGTATATGAGGTGCTCTGCTTGTAACTTGAACTGGTCATGAGCTCTACCATGCTGCATATGTAAAATAGCGAGGCTCACCATGGTGGGTGTGAAGAAGTAAGAGCTAATGGGGCGTGAGCTCTGCGGCTTGGGAATGGGGGGACTTTTCTGTTATCTGGTATAGGCTCTGTGTGTAGTTATGCCAAACGCTCAGGTTTCGAAAAGTCTTCTCTTTCCTCTCCCTCAGATGTCGTCATGCCAGTGCACTATCCTGACTCATGAGCAAATTGTAGATATCTCGGTATTGTCTCTCCTCCCACTCCCGCCGCTTGCGGCGAGTAAGGCTCTGTATGCGACGCTATGCCTGTCTGTGTAATATCCCCTCAATGCTCTAAAATCTGTAGGTGTTTCTTGAGTTCCCGACAATCTTCATCATACGAGCGGTTCCAGGGCATGGATGGTTATGGGGCATGGATCCTGTGCGTGGAGGATGTGTATGTGTACGATGTGGAAAGCTGAGTCATGAAGGATGGTGGTGATATGTGACGTGAGTGTGTCCAAAGGTGAGAATGGATCGAGGGAGAGTAGGCTAGTGTGTAAGTGGTGTGCATGTACATGTGAGAGCTCGTGTGTGAAGTGTATCGTGGTGTGTGGCTCAATGGGTGAGGGAGGGTCTAAGGGGATAGGAGATGAAAGTGTGAATGTGATAAACCTATGGTCAGCACCAAGTGGGTGTCGTCCAATACTAAGTGAGGGGATAAGTGAAGCTCCAGAGACGGTACCCAGAATGTAGTCGACCGTGCTCTCACCCCCTCCGTGAGGGAAGCAAGTAAGTCCGCCCGAACCCATCCAACGGTTCATCCCGTTATGTATGACGAGATGGTGTCGGCTGCCTACCTCAAGCAAATGTCTGCCATACCCGGTGGTGTCCTGACCCATATCTGCTGATACTCTACTGGTGCTCGTCTCGTCCGGGTCTTTGCCCCTCATGAGATGTGGATGATCCATGTCATATGCCTCATACTGATGTGACCAAGTGCAGCCATTGAAGTCCCCCATAATGAAGACTTCACCTAGGGTGCTGTAGTGTAGTATCTCATTTGAAAGTGTTCAGTATGGTGAGTCTCTGTCTCGGATCGGTCCCCCAAGGTCATGTCATGCATATCGGGATTCGCCGGGTGGGAAGTAGCATATGGCAATATAGATCAAGCTCCTTGGTGCTATCTCCATGCTGAACCACATGCATCGTGCCTCCTCGTCTCTTCCTAGGATATGGATCCGGCTCTGTATCTCCTGTCTAAATATGGTGGAAACACGTTACACCACCCGACCCTCATGCTCCACTTTGTCTCATCGTGGTCTTGAATGCAGATTCCCAATGAAAACCTACAATGCGAGGTAGGCCTCTCTTTGGGCTCTCGTGGGTCTCTGTGATGCAAGCAAAGTCATGTGACTCCAGGATCTCCTCGAGTCTTTCTGGTCGTGTCCAAAGTGCCCCATTGGAGTTCCACACTCCTCCTCTGAGTGGTGCCTTTTGGTGTAGTGATGTCTCATAGGCCACATGGCCCTATTTGATAGGGTGTCCATCTATGAAGACCTTACCATCACAGTAAAAGGCCTTCCTTCCCTCTCGACGCGCCTGGAGTATCTATGGCATTCAAGCATGTCGGTGCACTACCTGCATCCTCGTGAGGTCCTCGTCCATGTAAAGGGTGTCGTCGGGTAGTCCACGTACTACTGATCGATGTCTAAAAAAGGAGGTCCGTGTCTCCTCGGAGCTCATTTGAAGGATAAGTGCTCGCGAACGAGATGTATCCCTCCTAGTCCTCCATGCGCATGTGAAGGGCATGCTCTCATATCAAACTCGATGGCAAATTCGATGGCGTCTGCCTCTGGTGATGCTCCCCTTGGTAGGATCGTAATCCGAATATTGAGTCTTCGAATGTGTCAAAGTCTCTCCACCTCGAGTGTATCCCGAACCCGTGTGAGCTCTTCCTTCTTCACATCTTCCTTGACTTCCTTCCTCACTTCTTCTTTGACCTTCTTTTTAATATTTTTACTTACTACTTCCACCCAATTATTTTGTGTGGCTTCCATCTTTGATCTGGTGTGTTCTTGCATATCGATCTTCCCGTCATTCTTGATTTCCTCTTTAGAGAGAGAGAGAGAGAGAGAGAGAGAGAGAGAGAGAGAGAGAGAGAGAGAGAGAGAGAGAGAGAGAGAGAGAGAGAGAGAGAGAGAGAGAGAGAGAGAGAGAGAGAGAGAGAAAGTCATATTAACGTCTTTTGGAGGCCAAACTTGGCCTATGAGACAAAAACCATATACAAGTGTATTAACCCTGTGTAGAAGATGAAATGAAATAAAAAGTATATCGCTACACGAAGCTATATATGGTTGGAAGAGGCTGGGGAGACGTGGCTCTGACTCTGCAGATAGTGGCCACCTAATACATGGGGGATCCATAATGTGAGTAAAAAACACCCTAGCTACTGGTGGTGGGTGGAGGTGGGTGTAGTATGTGGTACATCGGTGGTGGTCTGAGTGCCTCCTGAAGGAAGACAACCCAGGGGGTGGTGGTACGCCTATGCTCCATCATGTGGTCGTAGGCTGTCCTGATGCGTGAGATATCCTCCTGATATAGTCGTGGTCGACGATATTCGCCCATGTGTGGTCGGCGCCGTGCTCTCTGTGCTGCTGCCTGGTGGAGCGTGAGCCCTATAGATGGACCTCTTTGATGTAGCTCAGCTCGCTGAAAGAACTAGGTAATGGTTTGCTGGGTACTCACCCGTGACTGATGTGTGGGCTGTAGTGACTGCTCTCGCCTCTCGTATGCTGCTGTGAGAAAGCGTCCCAAGCATCGGTGGTCTCCCATAGTCATACACAACCGGAGTGACTCCTCTATCTGGAAGTGTGCTCGTAGGTCTAAGTATGCTGGGCATCTGATAACAAAATGCTCCTCACTCTCTACCTCTGTCTCGCATACTGGGCACCACCTTTCCTCACGGGGGACTCCCCTGGACCGACCCCTCTCAATCTCGAGCTGATGTTATGAAACCCGGAGCTTCCCAATGACGACTCGAAGGTGTGGGGTAGGTATGTCTACATGTATCTTGGAATCTCGATGAAGCCCTCGTCCGATATATGTAGAAAATGCCCCTGGTAATAGAGCATTTTCGATGGCAATGTATCCCTAGGGCTCACTCATGTCCTCTGTATGTATGTATGCCATATCTCTTGACGAATGACCCTATTCCTCTCTTGATGAGAGAGCGAGTAGGTGGGTGCATGAGAGAGAGAGAGAGAGAGAGAGAGAGAGAGAGAGAGAGAGAGAGAGAGAGAGAGAGAGAGAGAGAGAGAGAGAGAGAGAGAGAGAGAGAGAGAGAGAGAGAGAGAGAGAGAGAGAAGAAGAAGAAGAAGAAGAAAGAAGAAAGTGTTTTTACGTCTATTAGGAGGCCGAACTCGGCCTATGAGACAAATCAATGTACATGGGTGTATGTTCTGTCAATCGGAAAGAAGATAAAAATGCTGAAAAAAAAAACCTGGCAAGGCTGATATAGATTTGTGTAGTACGCATGTAGAGATACCCATGAAAGTGGGAGGGGGGGATGGTGAATGGAGTGCTATATCTATAGCCTATATGCAAAAGGGTAGTACAAGCATGATAATGCATCTGAACGACTAACTAGCTCCATCCTGTACTAGTGGGCGGGTGTAAGATGTGGTACATGGGTGGAGGTGGAGTCAAGGCCGCCCTGATGGCTACAGTGGGATCTGCCATCATCTGGGATCGTCTCTCCTCCATGGTGCGATGGTCACGAGCCTGAATGTTTGCAATCTGGTGTCTGTGAAGTCTGAGGGCCCGATATCCTATAGCACGGGGTCGTCTCCTAGCTCAAGAGGTCTGAGCCTGCTCAAGAGTCACCCCTCTCGATGTGTGAGCTAAGGGGGGGAGGGCTGCTTCACGTCGTGCAATGAAGAAGTCAGTGAGCTGACTCTGTCTCCCTCGTGTCTGGGCAGCTCCAGTAGGCTGGAGGAGAGAATCTCTGTGACTCTGAATCTCTAGTAAGAATCGCCCGAGCTGTCGCTGATCTCTAGAGCCCATGATCTCTCGGAGGGTGGGCTGCCCTGTAAACAGAGTCTCGTATCTGTCTCTAATGTCATCATATGTGCTACATCTGCAAACAAAGTGCTCCTCATCCTCCATCTCTACTCTGCATATCCTGCATAGCCGCTCCTCTCTGGGAATGTCTGTGGCTCTGCCTATCTCAATCTCTAGTCGGTGTGATCAGACCCTCAACTGGCCAATAGCTACCCTCGAGCTATGAGGCATGTAGGTATCCATGTAGTGTGGTCGCTGGATGAAACCATTTGCTAGTATGTCCAAGAACTAGTCTCGATAGTGCGATAGTCTCGATCCCATGTGTGGTGTATGCCATGTCTGACTAATGTAGAGCTGCCAAAGGTCCTGTCTGAGCACAAGATTCCTCTCATGACGTGAGAGGTGGATGTGAGGTGAGTCTGGGTCATACTGAAAAGGCGGCAATCTATCCATATCAAGTCCATGACTATCGAACCACGCTCTAACCTGAGTGTACCAAGCTCTCTCATATCCAGACTCTGATATCTGTATAGATGCCTCAAAAGCTCTATGTGTGAGTCTTTCTGTAGGGAGCTCCCTCACCCTCTAAATAAAGGAGATAGTCTTGAATAGTGCATCTACTACCATGGGTGGTGCAGCTAGCTCTGCCCTGA
>CM035423.1:117178864-117293864 GCA_020310875.1 Ceratopteris richardii | reverse complement strand
TTATTGTCAACGCCATCATTCTTGTTATTACTATCAAATTGTAAGCCCATTCATTTTTTTTTCAGTAATTGTGCCTGATCAGGTACAAAATGCCTGTGCATATGCATGTATGCTAATTATGTGGAGCATGTGAGCCTTTTTTGGGTTAAGGGCTATCTCCCTTGTACTGTTCTACATGCGTACACAGTTCAGTTTGGCCTGCCTTATGTTGCATCATGGATAAGAATTATCCACATCATATCACTGTGAGCATCACATATGTCCTTTCATAGCAATGCTTACTGTTTTCTCTGCTTCTGCAGTTGGGATCTGTTCATTTGGAGAGATACTTGATGTATCCTCTAGTCATTTTTAGTTTTTTGCTTTTCTAGATTATGGTACTTACACGTTGCAGAAAATACCTTCTCAATTAGAGACTATCATTAGGTGAGAATTAGAGGAGCCTAGTGACGTTTTCTGGGTTACTTCTGAAGGAGAAGCTTGAGGGGAAACATTTGTCTTTGATATTTTGTGTCTTATCTGAAAGAGTAAGAGATCTGTTTTCATGTTCTTTACTCTTAACTATGTTTTGGTGCAATTTATTGTGTCATGTCAAAAGCATGTCCTTACAATATGTGTGATTGACATTTTTTGACATATTTGGAGGAGAGATTTTTCCCAGGTCTTTGATTAGTCTCTTTTGATCTACAAAGTCAGATCGTTAGAGTAGAGCAATAAGCTATAATCTTTGTATATTTTTGACCTCTTGGGACCCTGACCTTTGTAACTTCAGAATAATGAAAAGGACGTTTCCCTTAAACATCTGCAAGTTAAGATCTTTCCCGGTTGTAGCTGGTTCATATGAGTAATTTGCCAGTTACTTGCATAATGTGCTATTTTACTTTCCTTTCATGTGCAGGTGAAGTTGCTTTACCAGGAGGGAAGAGAGACCAAGAGGATGTTGACGATGTTGCTACTGCTCTTCGGGAGGCAAAAGAGGAAATTGGTCTGGATCCATCTCTTGTCAAAGTCTTAACAACCATAGAACCATTCATTACAAAGGTAGTACTTGGTTTGGCCATTTTTGCATCATTTAAATGGGTAATAAAACTTGCATGTTTTTACATTTACAGAAGCTCCTGCGGGTCACCCCAGTTATCGGGCTGATAACCGAGAAATCAAATTTTATGCCGATTCCCAACCCTGGAGAGGTTGATGCAGTGTTTGATGTACCTTTGGAAATGTTTTTGAAGGCAAGTATTCTTTCTTTGAATGAGCTATCATGAGGCTGTTAGAGTGAGAGAGTTAGTTTTTGAGCAAAACATGCATTGAAATTACAATGCCTCTTCATTGACTTCTAGAAGCAGCTCAAAATGCTTCATACTCTCAAGAAAGCAACTTTGGAACCTTTTTATGTGAGGAACGCAGATACTTTTTGCCCTTTTGGCATTGGAAAGGCTTTGCTATTGACGAATGAAAACATTTATAAAAGCCAGAGAGTCCCTAAGGAACTTGGAGAAGGTTTCGAATCCTTTTCATAATTAATAAAGGTACATACTTTCTAGGTAACGTTTCCAAACTAGTTTTGAGCATTCTTTTGAGTCTCAAATTCCTTGTTGTCTGGAAAACAGATGCCTTTTCATGGTTTTATCCTTGTACCATCTCAGTCACAAAGCTTAAAAAAAAGGTCCATTAGATCACTGCCAATATTCGCCTGATTCTTTAGGAGCCGTAACGCTTCTCCATTGAAAGAATCCGAAGTTTTTCTGAGCAGTCGACCTTCTTTCCTAGAAGGGCTTTTTAGTAGTTCTTTCCATTATTTGGAAAGGTGCATACTTTCAAGTCTCTTGAGATTGGGATGGTGAAGGAAGGAGAAATAGTGTCCCGTTTTTTCCTAATTTTTTTGCATCTTTGGCATAAATTGCTTGGCCACATAAAAACTAATGCCTTGCTCTCCAAAACCTCTAATGTTTAAGTTGTCATCCTCTTAGATCACAAGAGATTTCATTCATTGACAGCCTAGCTTTAGGTGCCTCATGGTGTCTAGAAGCCTTCACCAATTTATGACCTCCTCAAAATTATACATGGAGTGGTTGGTATCTTTGTATGTCTCTAGCAATATCACTTCTTTCCTCTATAGCGAATCCTTTGAAAGATGCACTCCGCAATGAGCTCGGACTCTGCAAGGGAACTGATAATCCGTCCCTCCTCTCCAATCTCAAAGAAGAGGGTCCAATCCGAAGTAATGCCCCTCACAACAATGAGGACCTTCATATAGGTGAAGGCCCTAGCGAGGTCGCTTGATGCATCGGATCAACTTGCATACCCGAGTCCCACGGAATAGCGGCCCGAGCATCCCTAAGCATCCCTTAACATCCCTCATCATCTGTGGTGTACCGCACATCCTCATACATCGCTTTTGCTCCCACTCCTCAGTGAGGCTCCGAAAGCTAATCCAATCGGCCACGTTGTGCCCAGTGTGGGAATCGAACTCATGACCTACCGGCTAGGAGTATGATGGGCTAACCACTTGCCCCAAAAGCCATGGTTTAGGATTACTTCCTAATCCTCCCTCTTAGGGTATGGTTCAACCATCTCCTTCCTATCATTTCTTGAGTCTAGCACTCTCTTCCCCTTCTAGAGATCATTGTCCTCAATGATGAATCCTTGATTCCCCCTTGAATTAATAACCTCACCCTTGCTCCTGAGCCTTCTTGTTCTCAACCTTGGTCTCTTGAACCTTGCCTTTCCACTTCTTGGCCGCTTGCCTACATACTAGCCTTGCTCTCAACCTTTGGTGTCTTGAGCCTTGCCTCTCTGCTTCTTGGCCACTTGCTTAAAGACTTGCCTTGCTCTCAACCTTGGTATCTTGAACCTTGCCTTTTTGCTTCTTGGCCACTAGCCGATGGACTTGCCTTGTTCTCAAATTTGGTCTTTTGAACCTAGTTCTCACCTATTCAAGGTATTTTGGATCCTCAATCTTGGAGAGTTCGTTTCGAGAGCTTTCCAGTGGTATCCAACACGTTTAAATCTGACCTACGGATTGGGAGATACACTCTAATATTTGATGGACTCATCTTTGAAAGCGACATGCGCTCCTTCCATCTACGTTGCCCAAGCCTACTTCTTAGGTTCTGATATCAATTGTGGGAATTGAACTCATGACCTACCGAGTAGGAGTATGATAGGCTAACCACTGGCCCTAAAAGCCATGGTTGAGGATTACTTCCTAATTCTCCCTCTTAGTTGTTTAATCATCTCCTTCCTGTCATTTCTTGAGTCTAACACCGAGGACCTCTTGCAAACCCCCACGAGAAGACACGAGGGTGAGATCTAACCATGAACACCCTCTCCGTGCAGATAAGGGGATTCCAGGTGATAGGTTGAGGGAGCTTCTCCTAGGTCGAAGCTTCTCCCAAGATCGAATGATATGGTAAGTGAAGTGATCCTCACTCTGCAGTGAAAATCTCATACGCCTCCTCTCAGCAAAGATCCATCTGATCTCGGACGGCCAAGGCCCATCAGAAGCAGGAACAAAGAGGCCTAGCCATTGACGAAGAAAATCCTTCCAACACTAAGGGCCCGAAAGAAGGCCACAAACAACAAACTTGCTGAACAGGGCTCTGCTTATTGGAAGTGAGGTGGGCCCTAATAATAATATTCATAGGTTTACATAATTTTCCAACACATGAGCCTTAGCATACACACCTTAAGATTCAAAATTCGATGAATGAGAAATAGAGAGAGAATACACAATTTGTCAAAGTGTAATAGTAAACTGAATGCATACCTACACTAACTAATATGAATGTCAAATTACAATGTGTAATGATACAAAATTGAATGTATGCTTATACAAAACTGACTCTAGGCTGAATTTAAGGTTCTAGATACAAGTTATTGTGTATAAAGTGTCTAAGAGATATGAAGAGTATGTGTATGTGCAATTGAAGTGAATAGAAATAGTTTAGGACTGTTTGTACAACAAACCCTAATTCTGAAATTATTTAGGACTGTTTGTACAACAAACCCTAAATCAGAAATTGAACTAAATAGCAAGGGAGACTCCTCCTTGCGTTGAAGTAGAAGGCACAAAGCCTTGGAACAACAACAACAAAAGAAGAAGAAGAACTGAAATTGGACTTGCTACTTACAAAACTCATCAAAAGCTGATGGTTGACTACCAAAATCTCCTCCAAATCTGCACCAAAACTTAGGAACACCTTCTCCAAGAGGTAGAACACTTCAATAGGTCTTGAATGATCAATGATGATGCTCAACTATGACTTTCAAACCCTTCTTTTATAGGCTTTAGAAGCTTTGACGAAAATTTGGTGAAAAGCTTGCGAAAAGCACAACAAAAAAGCTTGCATTAAACTTAAAAAACCGATCAGATTTTGGTGGCTAAAAATTGCTTTTGGAGTAAAAATCTCCAACGATCTCTTGATCTAGCCATTACATAGGCATGAGAGTTAGCTTTCCTTGATGCTCATGACTTGATGAATCATAATATGCAAAAAACTTTCTGAGTAGAAATTATGATTAGGGTTTTCTTGCATTCCTGGACCTCTGATGACATAATGTCATATACCAAATGAAAGCTCTTCTCAAGTACTATCGGACAAACTAATAAAAATTTTTGACCTTCTGTGACCAAAATTTGGTTAAGTACCAAAAATTAAGGTTGTGGGAAATCAGGGTTTTTGTGCTATTTTTACATTGTTTCCAACAATCCCCCCTTCAATGTCATAATGGCATAAGGTACAAAAATCTACAAACTTTTGATTTCTGTAAATATATCTCTTAACTGCACTCCAATCAATCTTGAGTTGATTGTGCATGAACCTGGAACTTTAGAAACTTCAAACTGAATGTCAGGACATGTATCACATAAATAGATCAAGCAACCAAGTGTATGACTATACAAAGTAGCATCAAAGAGTTTTGAATCTGCTTGTGTTGTAATGACACATTAACATCCATAGGTGTTTGCATAGGCTCGGAATCTGTCATTACAAACCTTTCCAATAATTTCTCAATGTATTTTTGCTGTGTTATGTAGATACACTCATTCTTTTATCTGAACTCAATCCCAAGATAATAATGTAAAATACCTAAATCAATCACATCAAATGTATGCTTAAGTTGTGCTTAAAAAAGTGAAGGTTTGAATCATAGGGACTTGTCATAATCATATCATGAACATAAATGATAATAATAATCAAGAAATCTTTTTTTGCTTTAATATAAAGAGTAGGAGCAACTTCTAAATTTTCAAAATTAATAGGTAAAAGATAGAGATATATCTTCTCATAGCATGCTCTTGGTGTTTGCTTTAAACCATACAATGCTTTGATAAGCTTGCATACTAAATGCTCTTTACCTGTCTCTTGAAAACCTTTTGGCAGAATGTAGACATCTTCATAAAGATCACCATTAAGAAAGGATGTTATTTAACTGGTATACATTCGAACCAAAGAATGCAACAAGAGGAAGTATTATTCGACTACTGACATTCTAGAAGTAGGTGCAAAAGTCTCATCATAGTCAATTCCTTTCTTTTGTGCGTATCCCTTGATAACTAACCTTGCATCATATCTGTCAATAGTACCATTTCTTTTCTTTTGATTTTGAAGATCCACTTAACAACAATTGCTTTTTTATCTTTTGCTAACTCATAAAGCTTCAAGCTTCCATGTTTAATTCTTATGAATAGAATCAATCTCTTCTTGCATAGCTTTCTTCCAAACAGGACTTTGTAGTGCATTTTTAACATTAGCTAGTTCATTCTCAACTGAAGTTAGTGCTATAATGTTATGAATCTCAAAATGTTCTGCATAATTTACTTAATTTGCTTGTTCTTTTCCTGTTGGACTTATTGTTCTACCTGTGAAGTTCTTTATACCACTGTCCTTCCAAGTTGGATATAACCACCTCGGAGTATTCTTGAAAATTGGTGTACCAAGGTGGTACGGAACGTTTGGTACGGAACGTTTGGTACGGAACGTACGGTACGCGTACGGAACGTGGTGCCGTACCAAACATCAGGATATGGAACGGTATGGAACGTTACCTTATTAATCAATATATATATATATATATATATATATATATATATATATATATATATATATATATGTATATATATATATATATATATATATATATATATATATATATATATATATATATATATATATATATATATATATATATATATATATATATATATATATATATATATATATATATATATGCACATACATGCATGTAAAGTGTATACATTCAATGTGCATTGTGTCATGCGTGCATGCACTTTATATGTGTATGCATGTATGTATGTGTGTACGTTACACGTATGAATGTATGCATGCATATATTTTCTAAGTTCTAACTTTTATGTAACATAATAGTACTTAGTACGTGTGCAGCATAGCACCATAGGTTTTGTGTGACATCATAGATGCATTCAGAAATGCAATGAGTCATGAATGTATATATGTATATATGAGTGTGTATGTACTAATGGACTTTGCAGTGGGCCTATGAGAGAGAGCTCACCGACTATTAAGTCAAGCCGCTATCGAAAAAACCATGGGGTGTTTTTTTTTTAAAGTCAAGGTTCCATACGTTGTTTGGAACGTTGGTGCGGAACCAAAAGCGCCAAACCGTAAAAGTTGTTTGGAACGAGTTCCAAACCAACTATGTGGTGTACTATCTTCTTGTTCTTCAGTATCTTTCTTCTAGAATTTTGGAACTTTCTCCAACTTCATAAATTGGAACTTCAAGAGGTACTGATGACTGACTATATATAAATGTAAGAAATAAAACTTTCTCTTTACCTTTATCAAGTACAACTTTTAGGGATTGAGAAGGTTCATCACCCCTCTTGTATGGTTGAATGTAAGAATCCAAATTCCTTCTAAAAAATGCATAGTCATCTTCTTTTATGAAACCCAAAATCTCTTCCTTCTTATCATAAATCTGACTTTCTAAAATATATGCATTGCGTGAGAGCAGGATATCACCTGTTTTTGGAATATAGAATCTGTATCCTTTGCTTTCAATTGCATAACCAATAAAAACAACTTTGATGGCTTTTACATCAAGCTTACCTCGATCTTTTTTCTCAATGTGAACTTAAGCTAGAGAACGAAATATTTTGAAGTAACTCACAATGGGTTTCTTACCACAATAAGCTTCATAAGGTGTGATGACCTTTAAAGCTTTTGTGGAAGACCTGTTCAGAATGTGATTAGCCGTATGTACTGCATCGAACCAAAATTCAGGAGAAAGCTTTTTGGATGACATCATGCTACGCATCATCTCAACAAGTATCCTATTCTTTCTCTCTGCAACACCATTCTATTTCGGAGTGTAAGCAATAGTGAGTTGATGAGAGATACCTTTGTCTTCAAGAAAAGTTTGAAGTGCTTTGACATGTACTCTCCTCCTCTATCACTTCTCAAAATATGAATTTTTGTCTGACTTTCATTTTCAACCATAGTTGAGAACTTCTTGAAAGTAGGAAAGACCTCTGACTTTGCTTTAAGACCATAAATCCATGAATATCTCGAAAAATCATCAATAAAGATGGCGAAATATTTGTAACCTTGAATGAAATCTGTTCTCATAAGACCATTTACATGTGAATGTATGATCTGCAACTTCTTTATGGCCGTGATGTATCTATGTTTCTTGAAAGGAAGTTTGTGAAGCTTTCCTTCAAGACATCCTTCACATGACTTTGCATCATCTGGTGAAGCAAAAGTAAGCAAACTCTCCGCCATTGCTTAGTCTTTGATGTGCTGGAGAGTTATGTAACTGATATGACCAAATCTAGCATGCCATAACTTCATGTTCTCCTTAGGTGTAGAAGACTTGGCAACATTAGCATGACAATTTTTTGACAATACAAACATGCCACTTCTATTTTCACCTTGAAGTAGACAATGCTCCTCATTAGTGAGAGTATCTGACATGAATCACGAGCATCTACACTGATCACTCTTCTACTTGAAGAATTAGAAAGTGAAGCAAATACCTTCCTGCAATTTGTCATATGCTTAGTAGCTCCAGAATAAAACATCCAAGGATTGTCAGAGATTGTATTTAATGCTGCTTGATCAAAAGCTAATTCTTCAATAGGGACACATGCATAAGATTCTTCCTTTGATGACTTAGGTTTTGAATTATCGTGAGCATTATTAGTTGGCACTCTTCTCTTCTTATTATAAATCCTTTTTCTGCATTTTGCTATGAAATGATATGAGTGAAGACCCTTTCTCTTATAGCCCTAGTCGATTCCGTAGCCTCCTCATGTTTCATCACCTCCTCATGTTTCATCGATAAAGGATTGGTAAAAAAACATAGGATTCTAATAGTACTTTAGAAGAAGGAACCAATAATAGCTAAAGAAGTAGATGGAGGACATTTAGCATCTGGGAATGTTACCAAGGAAACCGCACCATTAAGAGTAAACCTTAATGAGCATGATTCCGACATATGTTTCAATGTAATACTAAATTTGATAAATATCATTGGAATGACCTTGCACAAGAAACATAATCCAAAAATTGATTGGAAAAGGAATAAGATTACTTGTCAAGACATCTTGAAGCGAAAGCCTTCATACATGCAGTAAAGAAGGAACCGATGTATATTATCTATGCCATACGAGCTCAAGAGTCCAAGTGGGATATCTAGTAAAGCTACCAAGCTAGTACTAGATTTTCAAGATAGAGTGCAGACATCCTCTCAGAGCATAGACCTTACGATTGTGCCATAGAACTAAGAACTTCAAGGGGGAGTGCAACCATCCTTGAGACCAATCTATAAATTATCCCCATAAGAACGTACATAATTATGCAAGAACATTAATGAGAATCTAGCCAAGGGTTTTATCAGATACTCAAAATCCCTTGCAAGAGCCCCTGTTCTATTTGTAAAGAAGGAGGATGGAACCCATCAGATGTATGTAGATTATCGTGACCTAAATCAAATCACTATAAGAAATAGATATCCTCTTCCACTTATATCAAAGCTCTTGGAATGTCTTGGAAAAGCAAACTTCTTCATAAAGATCGATCTTCAAAGAGCTTACAACTTTGTTAGGATCAAAGAAGGAGACGAATGGAAGACAACAATTTTTTCACAAGGTATGGGCATTTTGAATATGTGGTTATGCTATTCGGTCACTTGTCTTGATATAGCTAAGCAATAGCTTGCTTTTCCAAGGGTTGAAAAAGGCAAAAAACAAGGTTTTGCAATTTCTGAAAACCCTAATTTTGGGTTTTTAAAATTACTTTGTATATCGTTTGGACATATAATATATTATATATTGCTTTGTGCTTTTAAATAATGCTTCTCTCACGAATTCATCAGCATCATACCATTTGCAAATCCAACATAACCAGCACATACACATGATTTGTTTGTTGCTCTATTAGCTGCAACCTGCCAATTTTGGTGTGCATGAAGTTACGAGATAGCATAGAGAATATGCATGAGATTCAATCTGCCCATAACTTCACAATCTCCATAATTCCATAGTTGAAGATGATCTCCTTCAAAATAGATAAGTTCCATGCTATGCATACCTTGAAGATGATGAATACACACAACTCCACCTCCTTCAAGTTGAAGGATCATCTTCTTCTCCTCGACAAGCTCCAAGTCTTCTCCAAAAGTGGTGGATTGAGTACCCAAGCACTTGTTTTTATATAGCTAAGCAATAGCTTTCTTTTCTAAGGGTAAAAAACTCAAAAAACAGGGTTTTGCTTTTTTCGGAAGTCCTAATTCTGGATTTTTGGAAACCCTAATTTCAGGGTTTTAAAATTATGTTTTATATTGTTTGGACATATGATGTATTATATACTGCTTTTTGCTTTTAAATAATGCCTCTCTCTCATAAAAGGTGCTTTTCATACCAATTTTCTGAAATTAGGGTTTGCTTATTGATCCTTCATCTGCTTCCAAATACCTGAGTGCTATATACCACTGGAAAGATTTTGATGATTACTTTCACAATATGTACTAAAAAAATTGTCGAATTTTGTCAAACTTTGACCATTTTGACCTGTTTGATCATCCATTTGACCATATTTGACCATCTGCTTTTGCTTATTTTTAATCTGCAGGTAAGGTCCCCTAATGGAAGGTTGCCCCCAACACATTTTTTCTCACACACAGAGTCCTCTCTATCTGTATTGAAGATAGGCCCACATGGATGGTTCTCCTTTCTATGAATCATTTTCTAGATTTTTAGTTTTGTCTTTCTGTGATTGTGATGCAAATCATATATAGTTGGAATGCAGTTGAAATGCACACTCTCAAGCCCCGCAGCAATTTTTCAACCTTATTTTTTCTAAAGGGTATATAATACATCTAAGTAGGTCTAGTTGGCGCTCCAGGGCAATGCTTCCTCCAGAAGCTCATGATTTCACATTCTGCATGTAGCATTCATAGATTCTAGCCAGTAATTAATATTTAATTTGCTTGTCATACATCATGAAATGTGAGAACTAACCTGGCTTCTTTTTTTCCCCCCTCTTTAATGAAACTTCAACCCACAGGACCAAGGACATCGATGTGAGGATCGGAAATGGCTTGGTTTCACTTTTCGACTACATTTCTTTGAGCATGAAGTAGGGGATGAAAAGTTTTTGATATGGGGTTTGACGGCTTCAATCTTAGTAAGATGTGCCTCATTTATCTACCGTCGACCACCAGAGTTTGAGAAGGTGGATGATCCTAACCACCCGGGTGGCAAAGCTCCACGGCTTTGACATTCATCGGTTACAACTGGAACTGGCTCGAGCCTCTTCAAGCCCTTCTTTCATTAATATAGTATAGAAAGCTTGCATTGGCTGGTTGAAAAATTGCAAAGATGCTAATGCATCCAAAGAATCCATATAACAGTAAAGTTCTAGCTTATGGCCTCCTAATATTGAGGCAATATCATCTCAACTTCTCCAACAGGGAAACAAATTCAACTTATCAGGATGATCTGTTTAATGCATTTTCACTTGACTCGTTCTTGGGAGAGGACCTGCAGGGATGCCCTTATTATAACTACGTCCAGTGCAAGCTGAGTGGTCTTGAAGGATGTCTTGTCCAGTGGAATGATGTTTAAGACCAAAAATGCTGTTCTCATCGCTGCCAAATGGTGCTTTCAGAGGTTTCTGTGCATAATTGAAATGAAGAACTCCCTGCTTTTCGTGGGATGGTGCACCTGATCCCTTATGCAATGATTATATGTACCACGTCTGATAAACTGCCACATTAGACTTCAACTTCAAATTTTGTTGAGCAGTCCCGTGAGCAAATCCACAACATGGCATATGCCTTGTATCATGTAAGTTGGCTATGCTGTGCTCTTATGAAAGATGAACATTTATTGGGTATAAGAAACATGGAAATAAAAGGGTGGATCTATGTGCCTGTGCATCTGCATCATTAATCAAGCCACGCTAGTCTAAGATCTTTTAGTGTTGACACCAATGACTGTTGTCATCAATGCAATTACTTCTCCAATTGTAACCAGATGAAATTCCTTAGTTTCCCTTTGGAGAAAGATTCATAGTGATCACTACCATTTTTTTATTTGTACGTGTCATTCTTACATGGGCCATGCTAATCTTCTCTATATTATTCCAATTTATTAGATGTTCCTGAAGGGATCATAACCATCTCTACCAGTGTATATCATGCACAAGAGGCGTATGATGTGTTAGCCTCTCTAATGTAAATCACCTAGATGGATGCACCCAAAATGATTTTACAGCTGATTGGGTATAAGATAGGTTTTCTTTATTTTGAGGGCTTATGAATGAGCCATGTGGTATTCCCTAACAGTTGAATTCAATCTCTATAAAAATGGGCAGCATTATTATTATAGTAGTCAAACAAATGTGAAGAAATAAATGAATTAAACAGAGATACTTCATCCCTGTTGCTTGTGATTCGTAGTCAGTTCATTGCTAATATGTCACTTTCCTGAGGAGATATCGTTACCTCATTGAGCCATATATTCAGAACATAAATATTTATATTTTACCTTAATTTTCATATCGTAATTTTCATTGTGTCTAAATGTATTTGTTTTCTATCATCACATATTTTATTACTATTTGTTTTTGTCTTGAGAACATTCCATGGCAATAAATGCTGAATGATTGTATCATTCATGTAGCAAACGTGGCCCATAGTAACTGTGACCAAGAATTTCAGTAAAATATATTGAAGTAAATAATCCAAATACATAAGATTCCTATTATGTTTAGATCATGAACTTCAAACGTGTAGCCAGTGGAGGGTGAATGTGGGGTTTGCCTGGATTCATTAT
Organism: Ceratopteris richardii; assembly: GCA_020310875.1. NCBI lineage: Eukaryota > Viridiplantae > Streptophyta > Polypodiopsida > Polypodiales > Pteridaceae > Ceratopteris > Ceratopteris richardii. The sequence goes on along the minus strand of CM035423.1, from coordinate 117,281,539 downwards.
GGTATACGTGATTGTCGTATTAGCGGACACACAGTTTTCACTCATGGATTCTTCATTGGAGTTGCGACCAGTTGATAGGTGTGTATACCCTATCAGGTATGCATTTAATGTAATTTTTCCTGTCTTTTGTTGGCATTTTGTGCTAGACTTCATTATGACTGAGATTCTCCATCACTTCTGGAAGTGATAGAAACTCAGTTCTTAGAGCTTCTTGTGAGTTCATGCTTGTGTTGTGTGCGCGTTGTGGGGGGGTGTATGTGATCATTCTTAGTTCCGAACCCATGATTGGGCATTGATGACATTAGTGGGGATGTCATGATATTGGGTCGATACTATGCATAATGGAGCTGATTTGCAATATAGTCTTGTGGTTGACTACCATGAGCTTATAGTTGCATTTTCATTGGAGGGTAAATTTGGAGTTTGCCTGAATTCATTCTGGTATATATGTGTAGTCAGTGTCTATAAGGCATAATCTATGTTAAGGAAATTCCTTTTCAGAACATACAAGTTGAAGTACTGATGTTTGACATATTACAAAAGGATCCAAATTTATCCTTCATAATCAATCTTATGAAGGCCAAAAAGAAACACGAGGATGCCAAACCACCTATGCATTTTTTGCTATGTAGATTAGATAGTTTTAAGCTTCTTAGTAGGTTGCAACTTTAAAGAAATTTTAACATCTTAATGACCTTAATGTTAAAATATAACCATAGGATTCAAAATAGACTTGACATCATGATGTCCAAATATGTGTAACTGAAGCATATTAGTCAAAGATATCCCTTATGAAAATGAATAAACTAAATCATCTACGTGAAAAATCTAATAAGAGAAAGCCAATATATGTTTCATATGGTGTATTAAAGACCAATGAGCAAATATGATCCGCAAGTAAAATATTGAGCAAACAAAGTGTCTGTAATTCACATATAAGATGCTTTAATTGTTATTCAGAAAGATACATTTAGCAAACTGTGCATGGTTTTCGCCCATATTGGGCATGATTTTTCTTTACTTATGCAATTCCTTTCTGACTTAAGATCTTTATTTTCTAGATTGAAGTTTTTAGAGTGACATAAAGTTGTGCTAGGAAATAGGGAAATCTTCATAATCAACAATCCTTCTCTCCTCTTCAATGCTTTCTCTTTGGACACACGCTACGTGTTTTCTCAATGCTTCATTTTTGTCTTCTCTTTTGTAATAATTCTTTATATTTTGAAGGATTAATGCAACATTTGAAGGTTTCATAAGTCAAGGGAAGAAATTATCTATACTTATAGCATTGAGATATTAGAAGTAGAATAAAATTCAGCAAATCACAATAAGAGGGGCATCCCTCTAATCCAATGGAATGTTTTTAATCAAGGTGAAGATGATTATGAAGGAGAAAAGGATGAACATGAAGAAACTTGGTTGAACAAGGAGGCCAATCGAAGACTTATTTAGGACCCTATGTACATGCATATGATACTTAATGAAGAGGAATTTGAAATATATGGTTGATCTCAAATTTTGGCCATCCTAGATGTAGAATTTGATGAATAAACCATGATTGAATGATATGATGTGGAAAACGATGATCTAACATGTATGTTCATGGTCACAATCATCAATAAAATATAAAGGATTATAGAAAAGGAGAAATATTTAGATCAAGAAGAAACATGCAAAGAAGAAGAATTGATCATTATGGATAAAAAATTCTCCACAAAGCAAGAATTATTAGAAGGGGATGAAGCAAGAATATCATAGGGTCAAGTAATAGAAAAATTACCCCAATATAAAATGGAGCCATCATCAAGAAACAAAAAGGCAGAGAAGATAAGAGAGAGTATAATGGGAGGAGGATAATTGATAAAAGAACTTTTGAAACTTTAGAAAGTATGAGTTAAAGGTAAGAAAATTCTTGAAGATTATTCCTAAGGGAGAGGTAACTTCAAGAAAAGCCTATGATAGCCTTACAAACATGAAAAAATTGATTGTTACAATTGTAAATGGGGAAGAGTGGTGTAGTTACATAAGGAGTGATGTTTCAAGAGATGAAGAAAAGAAATTAAAAAGAAGAGGATCCTAAAATTTATATGCATAGGATTCTCATGGACCGAAATGCAAAACCAAGCAAACAAAGTCCTCATGCCTACAATGATAGTTCATATATGAAAATAAACATATAAGGCGTCACCCATGGTGGTGGTGACTAAAAAAAATGGGAAGCTAAGAATGTGTATAAACATGTGAAGGATGTATGCAACCATGATAAGGGATCGATATTCCTTATCCATCATTGAACATCTCTTGGAAGGGGTAGCAAGATAGATGGGTTATAGGGTATGATCATGTGGCAATAAGCCTTGAAGACCAACATAAGATAGCCTTCATTGTAGACTGGGTAATTTTGGATTTTAGAGTAATGCATTTTGGATCAAGAAATATGTCCATGGCTTTCCAAAGGTTCATGTATCATGTGTTCAAAGAATTTTTTGAGGAAGAGCCTAGAGGTGTAAGGAGATGAATTATGTTCATATTCGGAAAAGAAGAGCCGACACCTTTTGCAACTCTAAAAAATATTTGGAAAATGTTGAATATATGGAATATGACTAAACTTGGAAAATACATGAACACAAGGCAAGAACAATAGTGGATATGTCCAAATAAAAAAAATGTAAAAGAAATATAAGAATTTATGGAACATTGTGGTTATTATTAACACATGCAGTTGATACTTGCAAGAATATATGTGATAATCACAAATTTTTATTGGAAAACTAAGTGTGATGAAGTTTTTGAGGAATTAAGAAGAAGGTTGAGATTAGCTCCCATCCTCAAAGCTCTTGATTGAAACAATTTATTTCATGGACATGTGGATGCTTCCAATCATGTTATATGTCATGTATTGGCATAAACTATTGACTATGAAAATACCGATTTTCCAATGGCCTATGGAATTTGTCAAATAGATATTGTAAAGAATTACATTACCACAAAAAGAGGGGCAAGCCATGGTATACATTGTGAAGAAATTCAAACATTTTTTCTTAGCTAATAAGTTTAAACTCATTGCGGAACACCAAGTTTTGTTGTATTTGGTGAATAAGCCCTATATTACTAGAAGATTAGTGTGTATGTTTCTCTTATTAATGACGTTTGACTTTGAAATTTTGGTAAAAAAGGGAGCACACATTAGAGTCGGACACTTATTTAGACTTAAAAACAATGAAAATCCTAGATGATTATCAAACAAATGACCAAAAACTCTCATGAATTTGACTTAGAGATAGTACCTAGATGGATAGAAAAATTATTATCGACATTGAAGTATGGACAAATCATAGTAGGAGGCACATTGTTACACTTATGTGTCCCTCGAGTGGCTTTGGTGTGAACCATTTCCCTATGCATGGACACTTTTTACTTTAGTGCTGACTAGAGGTTTTGTCCCCATGTAACCATATATACATGATATACTCATATGTGGTGGTACTTTATACTAAGGGATTCACTTATAGCTCTCACTTCATTCATTCTCATATTACTGATCATCTATCGATAGAGATCTCTTCTAGCAATCATGTATCTCTGTTCTTCGATCTCCTTTTCCTCTTGTGTGTACTTCTTTTCATGCTTCCTCACTCACTCACACACCCAACAATGGTATCAAAGAAAGTTAAACTCCTAACTCCTTTCCACATTTTCTAGTTTTTGTATTATCCCCAAGTGAAGATCCTCTTTATCCTGCTCTTCCATTGGTTGTTCTTGATCAAGGTCGAATTTCTCTTCAATTAATATTTCTTCTTTATTATTATGTGTCTCTGGTTCTAGGACTTATTCAACAAACTTTTAGCTCATCAAACACCAATTCTTGCTCTGATACATCCAACCTATATTCATCTTGCATATCTACTTGTTTATGAATACCTTGGATGGCTTCATTTATAACTAATTGGTACTTTTGGATTACTTCTTCCTCATCTAATTGAGTCTTCACATACTCTTCCTCGACTTCCATTTCTTCCTCTATAGGGGTTACTTACTTTATTGCTTCTTTGATCTATAATCCACCAATTTTGTTAGGCATGTTTGGTTCTTAGAAATTCAGACTCTTTTGAAGAAAGGATTCTATGCCACTTTCCTCACTCCTCTAATATCATCAACATAGACAACAATGATCAGCACCACATCATTTGCACGCTTAACATATAAGGTGCTCTCAGTTGGATTTTTGTCAAAATGATGTGTAATGTGGTAGGCACGTATCTTTTCATAACAAGCATCTGGTGCTTGCTTCAAACCATATAATTCCTTTATCAACCTGCACACTTTGTTTTCATGCCCTTTTTGCACAAAACTATAGGGCTGAAAAACATACACTTCTTCATGCAAGTCACCATTCAAGAATGCAATTTTAATGTCCAACTGCTGTATGTTCCAACCATGATGAGCTATAAGTGCATAGATGCTATGAACAATAGTCATTCGGCATGTAGGAGAAAAGGTCTCATCAAAATCAATGCCTCTTTCTTGAGCATGACCCTTTGCAACAAGCCTAGGCATATGCCTGTCAACTATTCCATCATGATTATGTTTCAGCTTGTATACCCGCTTAGTGCCAATGGCCTTCTTTCCTGGAGACAAGTCACATAAAGACTAGGTACCATTATTTTCTGATTGAATAGTAGCCATTCACGTTTCAGAATTTTGTGCTTCATCAAACGAAATAGACTCATTCTCGTCAGAGAGACTAGAGGCAGCCATAACATAGCAATCTGATGCGAAAGAAGGACTATGAGAGCTTGAATGAGTACGATATGACAAAGGTGCATTTAATTTGATATCTCACAAATTTTGCACTAGCCATTTTGGCATAGTTTTTGCCTTCTCTATATCAGTTCTCTCATCAATAAGCACATCATGTAGATCTGCATGAGAAATGGAATGATCTGCATCATCACATGAAACCTATAAAGGTTGAGAAATTGCCTCGTTTGGATCAGCACAAGACTATCCACCTATAAAAAGAGGCAACAAAGTACCATACATATCTTTGTTGCTAACTGATGTCTCCTTGGTACATGAAAGTAATGGCTGAATAACATCTTCCACAAAAACAAAATCATGGCTAACCAAAATGTCTTTTGTTTGTGGATGGTACAAACGATAGACTTTGCTTTTAGAACTGTACCCAACAAAAATACATTTCACTGCTTTATCATCCAATTTCTTGTGTTGTTTTTCATGCAACAATGCATATGCTAGCCAACCAAAGACACACAGGTGAGAAAGATATGGATTGCGACCATGCCAAGCCTCATATGAGTGATAGATTGGAATGATTTAGTGGGACACCCATTAAGTACATATGTTGCATACATAACCACCTCAAACCAAAAATTATGTGGTAAAACCTCACTCTTGATCATACACCTTGCCATTTCCAGGATTGACCTACTCTTCCTTTTAGGAATTCCATTCTATTTAGGTGTATATGGCACTATACACTGATTTTTATCCCACGTTCAGCAAGAAATGCATTAAAGTTAGAAGACATATATTCTCTCCCTTGATAAGAACGGAGGATTTCTATTTTACACGCTGATAGATTTTTAGCCAAAATCAGAAATTGTTTGAAGCACATAACACTTTGGACTTTGCTTTCAGTGGATACACCCATGCATGCCTGGAAAAATCATCAATAAAACTCACAAAGTAGAGGTAATTACCAAAAGAAGGTGTTTGTATAAGACCATAGACATCACTGTGAATAAGCTATAATTTTTGAGTAGGTGGAACTAAACCATTTTTTGGGAAGGAGGAACGCTACATTTTGCCCAAAATACAACCTTCACAGACATGTTTACCAAGTGCCTCATTTTTGGGCAAAGAGGACACCATTTTAGATTTCTACAAGCGTAACAAACTAGCAAAATTCAGATGACCAAAGCGTGCATGCCAAAGCTTTGCATCTGACATAGCCTGAGAATCTTGAACTGCACATGCTGAATCATTCATAGATTTTGCATAATCTATGAGCTTATACAACCCACGACATAAAATGCTAGAAGTAATAATAACGTTGCCACTTGACAGATCATGGACTGTAATCTGTCATCAATAAATTTCACAATCAAGTTGATCTTGGCTAATGCAAAAATTGATAATAGATTTTTCTTGATCCTAGGCACAAATAAAGCATCCGACAGTGTAAAAGAACTACCATCAACACTAATCAAAATGATCTTACCAACTCCCATGACAAGATAAGAGGATTGTTGGTGCATGTGATGGTATTCTCTATAGGGGCAGGCTCAAGTGAAGTGAAGAAACTGCACTATGAAGTAATATGTTTGTTTGCCCCACTATCAAAGTACCAAACATTTGAATCTACTGCAAACATACACTATGCAAGAAAACTATAATTACGACCATCACGTGCTAGCGAGATGACTCTCTTCCCAAACTTATGCTTATATGTATAGCTGCTCGAATCAACGAGGACCACAAAACGTAACTAGAGTCCACAAGTGCATGTGCAATCTCCTCCACTCCTTTCATATCTTCCACTAGATTCTACTATTGGTTGGAGTGATCTCGACCATTGCTTTAGTACCTTCCACTAGAGTCCACTAGTTGTTGGTATACTCACCGCTCAAGTTAAGTCTCCCTAGAATCAAGTTAACTCATGTTAACTTGAGTTGAAAGGCTCTAGAGCTCTTTGGGCAAAACTCTCTCCCCATGCTCCCCATGGGGGTTGAACCCAAGACCTCCTCCTTCACACCCTTGAGACTTAACCACTAAGCTAAGTGGAACACTTGTTTAAGAGAGCACATGAACTTATGCTTAAGTCTAGTCTCGAGACCTTTGGCCATACACATGAGTGACCAAACGATGTTCGATTTTAGATATTTCTGAATCGGTCAGACCCTTAGATCATAGAATTACTTTATTACATTCTTCCCCCCTTGGGAAATATTTTTGTCCTCGAAAAGAAAGCTATATATAGTACCTGTAGGCAACCCCCGAGCTTCATGTTCTTAAACCAGAAGAACATGGTCATGTTCTAAAACTAGAAGAACATGTCTCATCTCTAGGGTGGGATCCCTGCCCAAATAATTCAAAACACTATCTGGCTTTTCACTTTGATAAACTTGTCAAAGTGCAAAGTAGTGAATGAATTATAAGGGTGGATCTAAAAAATATCCCCAGCCACTTTATTGTTTTGCAATGTGCAATCTAGGCACAAACATATGAAATAGATGGATTCCAATTACTAGTCCATTTCTAGGCATGACTGGTGCATGGACTTAGTAACTAAGGTGGGATTCTTATGCCATCGAAGACTTTGAGAACTCTTGATTCACTTGAATTTGATTGGAAAACTTGAAGTTTGATTGATCCAAACATCTAACTTGGATGTTTGTATAATGGTTTACTCCCATCCAACTGTTACTTGATTTTTTTCACTTGATTGGAGGACTACTTTGTCCTAATGGGCTTGAAAATCCTATGTAAATTGTAGGAGAAAGTTTTCCATGTACTTTGGTTCAACCTTACTATATCTTGACCAAGTCAAATTCAAAATGAAGATTGTCAAACTTAGGAAACTTTTCTCAAAGACCTCAACTAAAAGTTCTTGGGAATTGTCAATCTTATGAGCAATTCCTAACTTTCCTATTATAGAGTGTACTTAACTCTAGAAAGTCATGAGAGCTATGCTAGTAACTAGAAGAAAACCCAAATGAATAAGTCAATCTTGGACTTTTCATCTTTTGAAAATTGAATAAGTTCTTATACAGAACATCTATCTAAGATGTTTAATTTAGTTGCCTCATTCTAATCGGCTAACCCTCGACTTTTTGTGAGAACAGGTGAGCAGGTTGCTGATAGTTTGACTAAAGCACTTGGAGCAGAGAAGCTGAAGAAGTTTCTAAAGATGCTTGGATTAGAGGATATGACATTGAGATTGAGGGGGAGTGTTGAGATATCAAGCTCAACATGTGATGATCCGGGATGACACATATCAATTTTTCATTTCTTTGACATGTAAAGTGGTCAGACCGATATATGTCAGGGATACTTCATTGAGATTTATTAAATTTATCTACCGAGAGTGATGGCACATTTGTTTCTTGCTAGCTCACTCATTTGTAGACATTAGGTTTTTCCTTATGTACTAGCCTTTATATATTGCACTTGTTGTATTCTTGTACATTCCTTTTATGTAATAGAAGAAGAAGATCATTCTTCCTTGCCTCAATCTGTGTGTGTGATCCTCTTTGATTGTGAGAGTGTGTGTGCATGTGAGGTATCTTCCTTATCTCCTTCCTTCTGACAGTAGAGTCATATGAGCTGATTGTGCCAACCGATAGCAGAATTCTTCTGGTGCACGAAGTGATGGGTTTGAATCCAGCTACTATAGAGCACGATGGTATTAGCTTTTGTGCTTCACTCAAGAGCTATACAAACTACATAAATCCTTGATGAAAATAACCAAGCATATGCACATATTATCATAGCGGACTCAAGTTGCACATGCAGTCGGAGGTACTTGGTTCAAATCCTACTACTGTGTGCTTAATCAATTTGAGTATATGACTTTTGCTCTTGTTTGAATTAGGAGAGCTCGTATACATCCTTAAATCAGTACATGCGTGATACATTGTTATCCAAAGCTTGCCGTTATATTGGTTACAATAGTGAGAAAGATTTAACGAGGTACTAAGTTCAATGCTTGTAATCGCCAATCTACAAAAGCTATTGAATGGCACTTTTGCTACTCTAAGCTATTGCGAGAGAGGCATTACAAAGCGACGAGTGAACTCGTATATGAAGATGATGAACTCGTATATGAAGATGATGATGGACCTATCAAGGTCACCATGGATTCTCAACCTAAGAGCTCTGATACCAATGCAAGAAAACTACAATTACGACCACCACGTGCTAGCGAGATGACTCTCGTCCAAACCTCATGCCTATATATGTAGCTGCTTGAATCAACAAGGACCACAAATGTAACTAGAGTCCACAAGTGCATGTGCAATCTCCTCCACTCCTTTCATATCTTCCACTAGAGTCTACTAGTGGTTGGAGTGATCTCGACCATTGCTTTAGTACCTTCCCCTAGAGTCCACTAGTGGTTGGTATACTCGCCACTCGAGTTAAGTCTCCCTAGACTCAAGTTAACTCATGTTAACTTGAGTTAGAAGGCTCTAGAGCTCTTTGGGCAAAACTCTCTCCTGATGCTCCCCATGGGGGTTGAACCCAAGACCTCCTCCTTCACACCCTTGAGATTTAACCACTAAGATAAGTGGAACACTTGTTTAAGAGAGCACATGAACTTATGCTTAAGTCTAGTCTCGAGATATTTGGCCATACACATGAGTGTCCGATTTTAGATCTGTTTGATCTAATCGGACCCTTAGATTATAGACTTACTTTATCACACAATGTTCATGAGAAGATGGATCATAACTGCAAACAATAGTAAATGTGCATTGTCCATTTTGCACAAGATTAGCAGACTCTGTTTTGCATGTAGAGGCTTGTTGGGAATTGAACTCACAACCTCCCGGTTAGGAGTGTGATGGGCTAACCAAAGCCATGGTTGAGGATTACTTCCTAATCCTCTCTCTTTAAGGTGTGGTTCAACCATCTCCTACTAGGATTATGTGACAAGACTTCTATAACAACCATTCCAACCTCTTTTTTCTTTGCCTCTTTTGTAGCTAGTTTTGGAAAACTCTTTGTCACATGATCATTTCCTTTACAGTATTTGCAAAATAATATTTGCTTTTCTGTTTTCTTCTCCTCTCTGTCATCCTTCTTTGATTGTGTAGAATTAGCAAAATTCTACTTCCTAATAGATGAGCTCCATTTTCCTTTGCCCTTTTGACAGAGAATAACTCCTCAAATCTTAAGGGATTTGGATTGCCTTTCATCATCAATCAAAGAGTAGACACAAAACTCTAATATGAATCTAGAAGACCATTCAGAACAGTATGCACAAGTGAATTGTCAGGCAAGACTTCATCAACCAAAATCAACTTCTCCTTCAAATCTTTGATCTTTGTCAAAAAACTGTCCATGGGATCTCCTTCATTCATGTGCTCAATCTCCAACTGTTTTTGGAGGTAAGCAACATAAGGCTCATTCCTTGCTTGGTATAAAGTGGTTAATGTATCCCAAGCATGCTTTGCTATTTTGCAAGAGCAAATGTGGAGAATAATGGAACGTTTGAAAGACAAGGCTATCAATGCATGTGCTTGAGCATCTCTGCCATCCCAACAAAGTTGCTCTATAGTAGGTGCAGCAGGAACCACATCACTAATAGGAATCTGAAGAATATCACCATCTTCAATACCATCTACATCAGCTTCAATAACTATAGTTGCAGGTGTAATAGGACATTTTTCAACACCTTGCACAATATTCCAGTCCTTTTGCAACCAATACATGATGCATCATATAAGCCCGTAATGGATAATTGGTACCATTTAAGTTATCGTCAACAACCAATGTACATAATACATCATTGCCATGGCCAATGACTAAAATACCTTTGCATCAAAATGACTCTATCTCAAAAAGCTGAACAGAACTACCTTGACGAGTTCTATTAATCTTGTACAAAGCTTTGAGGCACTTATACTGGTGAATTGAAATCTATATATATCTTTGGCACAAAAAGACAAAATTTCCTACACAAGCACTGTGATAGTGTATTTGGAGGTGAAAACGAGCTTAGATCACAATTTCAACACCAGAAAGCAAAGCCGTTTTGAACTCCTAATCGTCTTGAGTATGCACACCAATTTTTGAGCGATTTTGGGACTATGACCGGACATGTGTCAACGATGCCCTAGATGAAGTGGTGACTTGCTCTGAATCCAATTGTTGGAGTTTGAGGTCTACGAAAGCAAGCAAACAACACAAGGAAGAAGAAGAAGCTTGGAGCACAACACACAATACTAAATGTATTACCAAGAGAATGTACAAAGATAAGTGACTAGTTAGGGTTATAGGCATATATACAAGCCAGGGGAAAAAACCTTGTATAGAGGGAAAAAAGTACCCCGATGGTCCTTGTGTGTTCACACACATCACTACCTAAATATATCAACAATTGGTTTATGTGGCATTGTACATCTGGACAGCCTTGGGAAACATAACAATTGCAGGAACACCCTGATTGATAACTCCCCATTGGGTGTATCCTTGAAGTCTATGAATTTGGTGTATCTCGCATAAGAACAAACATTATTCTTAACCAAACTGACATATAATTTTGTTTCTATTGGGAGAGATTGGAGTGCACCTTTTATTTGCTTAGGATGGATTGTAATTTCTATTTCTTCATTTTCCCAATTCTTCACTTTGCACCTTAAATATGGTTCAGAATTAGTTCTCTTGACTTCTTATAAAGTGCTCATGACTTGTTGACCTATCAAAATCTATGAAATACATAGGTTCTTCAAGGAATTTTTATAAACCGATTGACCTCCAACTTTTGCAAAACACTTTGGATCTCCAGTAGTTGTAGAACTCCTAAGACAACATAGTACATTTGAATTTTCCCTTTTTCATAGTGAACATGTGCTTGCCAATGATTTTGCTATGCTCATTGAGATCCTCTTCTATCTTTTCCTTCTCTGATAGCATCTATTCTTCATCATATTCCAATTCCACTATTTCCTGAGTTCCATCATTTTGTAGGAGCCAGTGCCCCTTGGATAAGAACATTGCATCCACATCCAACTTTGCAATTAAAAATCCTTGAGTCATTTTCTTGTAACAAATTAATAGAGGAAAATACACTCCACTCAAGTTAATAAGACTTTATAAGAATGAAATTCATCACAAAAAGAAAAATCACGATTTTCATCACACCACTCACATAATTCCATCAAAGTGATCAACACATGTAAGCAAGGTTTTCTTCGATTTGTGCAATTGGAACATGAATAAATTCCTCCAAAACAAAATAAAAAGTAAAAGTATTGAAAGTAAAATAAAATCCCAGCATACTCACACACCCATCCTATATTTCACATTGTGACCAATAAATGTCACACACACACACATACATACATACATACATACATACATACATACATACATACATACATACATACATGCATGCATGCATGCATGCATGCATGCATGCATGCATGCATACATACATACATACATACATACATACATACATACATACATACATACATACATACATACATACATACATACATACATACATACATACATACATACATACATTCATTCTATTTTTCTTCTCTCTTTTTTTAATAATATGTTTTTCTCATTTTTCAAAAATCATTTAAGAGAGAATATTTTATAACTTTCTCCCCCTTCTAGCTCCTGTCCCATCATTTAAAGAGCTATTTTAAGTGCTTGGCTTTGGAGCAAACTTGTGCCTAGCATAAGCATAACTTTGTAATGTAGCCATATTAATGCTTACTTTGGAAATGCAATTTCTTGAATGGTGCATTAAAAAGGTCTTAAGCAATTCACTTGAGTGTTTTTTTGATGTGGATGCTTTACTCTTGTTGTTCTTGTTTGCAACACGTACACGTAATTGTATACCGATATTATTATAAAAAGTTGATTCTTTGTTTTTTCTAGATTGGCTCATGAGATTCTCATTTCTTCTTTGTTCTTTTGGGTTTATCAATATTTTTTCTTCTAAAGATTGTTGATATATTTAGGTAGTGATGTGTGTGAACACACTAGGACCGTGGGGGCACTTTTTTCCCTCTTTAGGAGGTTTTTTTTCCTCGGCTTGTATATATGCCAATTGCCCTAATGGGTTAATTATCTTGTACAATCTAGTGGTAATACATTGAGTATTGTTGTGCTCCAAGCTTCTTCTTCTTGCTTGTGCTATTCGCGTGCTTGCATATATCTCTAACTCCAACAATTGGTATGAGAGCAGTTTGCCACTTCATCTAGGGCATCATCGACACCTCTCCGGTCATAGTCTTAGAATTGCACAAAGTTTGGTAAGCATACTCAGGGTGATTAGGAGATAAAATAGGCTTTGCTATGCAGTGCTGAAATCGCGATCTGAGCTCGTTTCGGCCTCCGAATGCACTATTGAAGTGCTTATGCAAGCTATTTCATCTTTTTGTGCCAAAGATATATACCAATTTTGATTCGCCACTATAAACATCTCGAAGTCTGCTACATGTTTAGTGGAACTCGTCAGGGTAGTTCTGTTCAACTTTTTCAGTTACAACCATTTTTCTGCATCAGGGCATTTTAGTCAATGGCCATGGCTAAAATCAATGTATGTTGGCTGTTGAGGATAAGTTGTATGGTATGAATTACCCATTATGAGCTTATATGATGTGTCATGTATTGGTTGCAAAAGGACTGTGGAATATTGTGCAAGGTGTTGAAAAACGTCCTATTACACCTGCAAATACAGGTACTAAAGATAATGCATATGGCATGGAAGATGGTGATATTTTATAGATTCCTATTCATGCTACGGTTCCTGTTGCACCTACTATGGAGAAAATTCATTGGGATGGCAAAGATTTTTAGGCACATGCATTGATGGCCTTGTCAGTCAAACGTGCCATTATTCCTCACATTCTCTCTTGCAGAACAACGAAGGATGCTTGGGATACACTTACCACATTGTACTAGGCTAGGAATGAGGCTCGTATTGCTTACCTCCAAAAATAGTTGGAGAGTGAGCACATGAATGAAAGTGATTCTATGGACAATTTTCTGACAAAGATCAAGGATTTGAAGGAACAATTGATTTCTGCTAATGAAGTCCTTCCTGACAATTCACTTGTGCATACTGTTTTGAATGGTCTTCCCGACTCATATCAGAGTTTTGGTTCTATGATTTGTTTGATGATGAAAGGCAATCCAAGTGCATTAATGTTTGAAGAGTTAGTTTCTGTTCTACTGCAGGAAGATCAGTCTAGACAAAACAAGTCTATTATGTGTGTTGTAGATCAAGATTTCTTGGCTAGTCAGAACGGCAAAGGTAAATGGAGCTCATCTACTAGTAAGAAAAAATCTACAGATGCTGCATATTCAAAGAAGGAAGACAAAGATGAGAAGAAATCAGAAAAGCAGATTTTTTTTTGTAAATACTATAAAGGAAATGATCATGTCATTAAGAATTGTCCAAAACTCACTGCAAAAGAGGCTGGAATGGTTGTTGTAGAAGCCTCTACATCGAAAAAAAAGCCTGCTAATTTAGTGTAGAATGAAGAATGGGCATTTACTATTGTTTGCAGTTTTGAAACATTTTCTCCCGAATAGTTTATGTTTGCAATAGACTCAGATGTTTGGTACTTTGATAGTGGAGCAACCAAACATATTACCTCATAGTGTAGTTTCTTCACTTCACTCGAGCCTACCCCTACAAGGAATATTGTCACATGTGCCAACAACTCCTCTTATCCTATCATGGGAGTTGGTAAGATCATTCTAACTACTGCTGATGGTAGTTCTTTTACATTGTCAGATGCTTTATTTGTGCTAGGGATCAAGAAGAATCTGTTATCAATTTCAGCCTTAGCCAAGATTGGCTTGGTTGTGAAATTTGTTGATGATAGATGTACAAATTATGATCTATCAAATGGTGATGTGATTATTGCTTCTAGCATTTTATGTGGTGGGCTATATAAGCTCATAGAATATGAAAATGTGTGAATGATTTGGCATATGCAGTACATGATTCTCAGGCTATGTAAGATGCAAAGCTTTGGCATGCATGCTTTGGTCATTTAAATTTTGGTAGTTTGCTATGCCTACAAAAATCTGAAATGGTGTCCTCTTTGCCCAAACTTGAGGCACGTGGTAAACATGTATGTGAAGGCTGTATTTTGGGCAAAATGTAGCATTCCTCGTTTCCAAAAGATGGTTCAGTTCGAGCTACTCAATAGTTACAACTTCTTCACAGTGATGTTTGTGGTCCTATGCAGACACCCTCTTTTGGAAACTATCTTTACTTCGTGACTAATTCTTTTTCAATTTTTGTGTGATTTTTACACCAATTTGTTACCCTTGAACATGACAATATGACTTTTCTGCGCTTAATTTTCTTTTTGAAAATACCACATGCACTCAAAATTTCCCTCTTTTCCCTTTTGAAACATTAGGAATTTTTTAGAACTTAAATAGAGACTAGAAAATCACGATTTTCTAAGAACTTTTTAGAAAAATTTTGAAATGATTTTCCTTGACTATGTTGTCATTCTAAAGTTCTCTTTGAACTCCTACCCTCATCATGTGTGCTTTTCCAATCTTTTTCAATGTTTTTATACTTTTTCATGTGTTTATTAAGAGAAAAAATAAAAAAATCAAACACCAAATTTTAAAATGAATATTGGCAAATTCAAACGTCAATTTCCAAAATGATTCTCTCCTCCACTTTACCAATCTCTCTTCAAACCTTTCCACTTCAAATCCTCCTAAAAGAGATATAAAGAAAATGCAAAACTTCAAACAATCAAGCAAATGACTATCAATTTGATTACTCAAGTTACTCACATGACCAAAACCTCCTCAATTGACTGAACCTTTACAAAGAACTCATTGTCTTGTCCTCCTAACCATTATTGAAAAGAGAATACCTGGCAAATTTTTCTTTCACCTTTGATATCCACAACAATGATAATCTAATTGTTGTTGATATATTTAGGTAGTGATGCATGTGAACACATTAGGACCGCCGGGGCACTTTTTTCCCTCTTTAGGAGGTTTTATTCCCCCGGCTTGTATATACGCCTATTGCCCTAATGGACTACTTATCTTTGTACATTCTCTAGTAATACATTTAGCATTGTGTGTTGTGCTCCAAGCTTCTTCTTCTTCCTTGTGTTGTTTGCGTGCTTCCGCAAACGTCTAACTCCAACAACTGGTATCAGAGCAGGTCATCGCTTCATCTAGGGCGTCCTCAACACCTCTCCAGTTGCAGTCTCAAAATCGCACGAATTTTGGTGAGCATACTTAGCGTGTTTTCGAGATCAAAACAGCTTCGTTGTATGGTGCCGAAATCATGATATGGGCTTGTTTCGACCTTTGAACGCACTATCTTAGTGCTTATGCAGGCTATTTTGTCTTTTTGTGCCAAAGGTATATACCAATTTCGGTTTGCCAGTATAAGCATCTCGAAGTCTACTATAGGTTTAGTAGAATTTATTTGGGCAGTTCTGTTCAACTTGAGATACAGTCAATTTTCTGCATCAAGGTATTTTAGTCACCGGCCATGGCTTAAAGCAGTGACGTATTTTGTATGTTGGCTGTTGAGGATAAGTTGGATGGTACCAACTACCTGCTGTGGGCTTATATGATGCGACATGTATTGGTTGCAAACGGAATGTGGAACATTGTGCAGGGTGTTGAAAAACATCCTATCACACCTACAATTGTTACAAATGCCGGTACTGAAGCTGATGGAGAAGGTGTCGAAGATGATGATATTTTGCATGTTCCTGTTCATGCTACAATTTTTGCTGCACCTACTATAGAGCAAATTCATTGGGATGGCGGAGAAGCCCAAGCACATGCAATGATAGCTTTGTTTGTTAAACATGCCATTATTCCTCACATTCACTCTTGTAGAATAGCTAATGATGCTTGGGATACACTTACCACATTGTACCAAGCATGTAAAATGGGCACCCTCCATTCTGATCGAGGGGGGGAATATATGTCTTCTAATTTTAATGCATTTCTGGCTGAATGTGGGATAAAACACCAATGTACAGTGCCGTATACACCTCAACAGAATGGAGTTGCTGAATGGAAGAATAGGTCACTCATGGAGATGGTGAGGTGTATGGTCAAGAGTCAGGCCTTACCACATAGTTTTTGGCTTGAAGCTGTTATGTGTGTAGCATATGTACTTAATAGGTGTCCCACTAAAGCACTGCAGTCTATCACTCCATATGAGGCTTGGCATGATCGCAAGCCATCTGTTTCTCATCTATGTGTTTTTGGTTGTGTGGCATATGCATTAGTGCCTGAACAACATCACATAAAATTGGATGATAAAGCAATAAAATGTATTTTTGTTGGGTATAGTTCGAAAAATAAAGGCTAACATGTGTATCATCCATAGACTAAACGCATTCTAGTTAGCCATGATGTTGTTTTTGTGGAAGATGCTATTCAACCATTGCTTTCATGTACTAAGGAGACATGTGCTAGCTCCAAAGACATGTATGATACATTGTTGCCTCTTTTTATAGGTGGACAACCTAGTGCTGGTCCTAATGAGGCAACTTCTCGGCCTTTGCAAGTTTCATGTGATGGTGTAGATCATTCCATTTCTGATGCAGATTTACATGATGCACTTATTGATGAGAGAGTTGATATTAAGCAGGCAAAAACTATGCCAAAATGGATGGTGCAGACTTTGCGTGATAGCAAATTAGATGCACCTCTATCATATCGTACTTGATCAGGCTCTCATAGTGCCTCTTTTGCATCAACTTGCTATGTTATGGCTGCCTCTAGTCTCTGTGATGAGATTGGACTTGTTTTTTTTGATGAAGCACAAAATCCTGAACATTGGATGGCTGCGATGCAATCTGAATATGATGCTATAGTGAAGAATGGTACTTGGTCTTTATGTGACTTGCCTCCTGGCAAGAAGGCCATTGGCACAAAGTGGGTATACAAGCTCAAGCGTAAACCTAATGGAACAATTGATAGGTATAAGGCTAGGCTTGTTGCAAAGGGTTATGCGCAGGAAAGTGGCATTGATTTTGATGAGACCTTTGCACCTACTTGCCGAATGACTACTGTTCGTAGCATCTGTGCACTTGCAGCTCATCATGGTTGGAATGTACATCAGTTGGATATCAAAACAACATTTCTGAATGGTGACTTGCATGAAGAAGTGTATGTTTTTTCAGCCCCGTGGCTTTGTGCAGAAAGGGCATGAGAACCAAGTGTGCAGGTTAAAGAAGGCATTATATGGTTTAAAGCAAGCACCATGTGCTTGGTATGAGAATATACATGCCTATCTAATTGCACATGGTTTTGAGATCACTCCAACTAAAATCACCTTATATGTTAAGCATGCTTATGATGTGCTTCTGATCATTGTTGTCTATGTTGATGACATGCTGCTCATTGGTCCTATTGAGAAGCATATTTCTGATTTTAAGGCTGATTTGCATGCCTCATTTGAGATGTCTGATTTGGGGCATTTGGATCACTATTTGGGCATTCAATTTATGCAAGTTGATGGTGGAATGGCTTTGTGTCAAACGAAATGTATTGACACATTATTGGTGTGTTTTGGCCTTGAAGACTGTAAGCCTATTGCCACTCCTATGGAGACAGGTTTACGATTGAGTCTTCATGATGCTGGAGATGCATTTGATGCTATCCTCTATCAACAAGCTGTTGGACGCTTGATTTACTGATGCATTACTTGGCCAGATATTTAGTTTGCTGTCTCACAAATGAGCAGATTTATGCATTGCCCAGTTGTCAAGCATTGGCAGGCGGTTAAGTGCATCTTTTGCTACTTGAGTGGTACTCGGCTACTTGGGTTGTTTTATCCCAAGGGGGGATCACCACCACCAGATTTGCATGCTTTTTCTGACTCTGATTGGGCTGGTTGCTATGACACTTGTGTGTCGACTAGTGGTTTTTGCTTCATGCTTGGTAGCTCATGCATATCTTGGCTGAGCAAGAAGCACCCTACTGTGGCCACTTCCAGTTGTGAGGCTGAGTATAGGGCAGCTTTCATAGCGACTATTGAGTGTGTGTGGCTCAGATGCCTTATGGCTGATTTGGCTGTTGGTCAGTCTTCTGCCACCACCATCTTCAATGACAGTCAGAGCGCATTGGCAGTTGCGAGGAACCCTGTGTTCTATGCTCGCACTAAGCACATTGAGGTGCAATATCATTATGTTAGGGAGAGGTTCTTTGCTGGGGAGATCAGCTTGGCATATGTGCCCACACAGGAGAACAATGCAGACCTTTTCACGAAGGCTCTGCCTAGGGAGAAGTTTGAAGCTTTCCGCAAAGCTTTGGGCTTACTTCCTTTTGTGGATTGATTCCACATAGCTTGGTACTTCCTTATACATAAGTGCTGGCTCCTTGTTCACCGCATCACTCCCAGGGGGGATTTGTTGATATATTTAGGTAGTGATGTGTGTGAACACACTAGGACCACCGGGGCACTTTTTTCCCTCTTTAGGTGGTTTTTTTCCCTCGACTTGTATATACGCCTATTGGCCTAATGGGATACTTATCTTTGTACATTCTCTAGTAATACATTCAGTATTGTGTGTTGTGCTTCAAGCTTCTTCTTCTTCCTTGTGCTGTTCGTATGCTTTCGCAGACGTCTAACTCCAACAATTGTGATATGTAAAATGAAGTTTACTTGTGATTTTGGCACCACCAATATAGGTTTTTCGTCCCTGATAGTCGTGCCAAAAGATATGTTTCACCTTTATTGCATTAAGAACATCTGTCCCATTGTAGCATCAGTGAGTTGATTGAACTTCTATAGGAAAAAGAAACCTCTGCAAATTATCAATCCAAGAACAAGTTAGCCTGATTGCTACTTAAAAACGAATGCAATAAACCACAAATCAATTATTCACAAAAGATATGAGTCAAACTTGATATGAGATCCACTGAGATTTGATAAAAAGAGGAATTGATAAAAACATGATTTTCTAAAAACATGAGTTTGTGTAAAGTTATTGCTAGAAACTTCAAATGCTCATAACTCCATGAATATAACAACAAATTGAGTGATTCAAGTGCCTATTCCATGCCATTTTTCATGAAAAATCCAAATATGATATTGAAAAGTAGTTATCTTGAGTAGAATCCAATGATGCAATCACTTAGAACTAGAAGTCTTTCTTCAATCCAAGAAAAGATATCAATACATATCATTAAACTCAATATAGATCTCACAAACAAGTCTTAACTCATTCTACAATTGAATGATCAACCAAACAACACACAACAAATCACCCAAGACATCACACAAGGAATCACAATGAAGAAGAAGATGACAACCAAAGGAAGAGCTATCTATTCTCCATGAAAGAAAGTTATAAATGATAGTGTGTCCCCACTTATTCTTTATATTGACTTATATACTAGTTCCAAAATGAAGTACTTTCTCACTTCTCTGCTTCTATATCTCTAACTCTAGCTCTCTAATGACTTCTCGCTTTGTACTAGCTCTATCCCAACTCAAGGAAGACTATTCCTGAGTTATACAAAATTCAGAGCTTTCTAACTCTACTTTTTGACTATTTACAAGGAAAAAAGTATTCATTTCCAATCGTTGACAAACTCTTCCTTCACAATATCAAACGTACTTCAAATGTTCAATATGCAAGGTGGAAAGGCATTGAAACACCTTTACATACATATGTGAAATTAAGCAAGGATGATATCCCCAAATCAAATGAGAAAAAGGAATTCACGACCAAAATCCCTTATCACTGCACTATTGGTAGTCTCATGTATGCTATGGTAGCTGTGAAACTAGACATTGCATTTGTAGAAGGATTTGTGAGTAGATATATGCCTAATAATGGAAAAAGCATTTCGAAGCAATCAGGATGATTTTGATATATCTTAGTGGCACTAAGGAGACATGTCTATGCTTGGGTAGAGGAGAGGCATCAATTATTGGTTACACAAATTCTAATTATGCTCGTTGTTTAGACAATCAAAAGTCTACATGAAGGTACATTTTTCACTTTGCTAGAGGTGCTATCTCTTGGAGATTGCATCTTCAAGAGTGTATAGTTGTTTCCACTATAGAAGTAGAGTATGTTATAGCGAGTGACTCATGTAAGGAAGTATTATGGATTTCTTGCCTTACTTGTGATATGGATCTACTTCATCATATACCTTGTTTGTACATGATAGTTAGAGTGCCATTGCTTTGGCTAAGAATCAGGTTTGTCATGCAAAGAGCAAGCACACTAATCTAAGATAGCACTTCATTAGAGACTACTTAGTGGTTGAGTGCATTAGTCTTGAGAAGGTTCATGCTCTAGATAATGTTGAAGATGCTTCCACTAAAGCTCTACCACATGATAACTCTCGACACTATCGTCACTTGATGGGGGTTACTTGATTCATGACCTTGCACATTTATTTGTACACTTTGTATTGTGCCCATCATGAAGGAGGTATAATTTGTATACTTACACTCTTACATGTAGTATCTTGGTCAACAATAGGCTATAAGTTTTACCACATTTTTAAAACCTAGGAAATATGTGGTTGGGTTTCTGTACATCGTAGTTTCTACGTATTCTGCACGTTTGTGTGGGGTAGTGCATGCCTTGCCTAGAGGTCGATTTTCTACTATGAAAACATTTTTGTGAATCTCTCTTAAAGGCGAATCCATCGTGGTGCATAACCACTACAAAAGCACATGAATAATGCAAGGAATTTCAGCCATATGGAAGATTGGAATGGACAAGACTTTGCATTCACAAGGACCATTTGCATTCACAACGACCATAGAGGACATTTTATGATGTGGAGTTCTAAAGGTAGCTACAAGGATAAGAACAAACCTTCTCAAATGGACAATGGAAGGACACAACTGTTTATGAAGCTAAGCATTTTCCAAGTTATGCTTAGTTTCAATACTTGCTTGCCATAGCTTTCATTTATATTGGTTAGATTCATGATTGAATCGTAGTTAAAGAAGTATCAACTATCGACATTAGGCAAGCATAGAAATATTGAAAGAACATTAAATACTTGCATGCATCCACAAGGGATCTTTTCCACTTCTTGCATGAAAGAGATTAAAATTTTGTGCATTACTCTTTCCAAAATAATGTTTTCAATGCACAAATTTAAGTATAAATATGTCTTTTGTGCACATCACAAGCATTCATTTTGTTAATAAGATTTTTTTGCACTCAAGAATGTGCAATAGCATATTGGAACAAAAAAAGGGAAACAAAAGAACTATTTCTATGCATAAAAGGTACTCCATGAAGTGCATGCATGGCAAACATGCTTAAACCAATAAAATGTATGAAGCATTTGTGGCATGCAAGCACATGCATTTGTATGTAAGCCTATGCATTTTCATGTAAGTACATGCATTTGCATGAATGAAATACACCATTATTTTCTAATTATAAATAATTAAATAAGTAAATGTATCATTATAAAGATGTTAGCTTACTTTTAAACTAAACACATGACATTTGGGAAGCAGTTTAGGTAGATAGTTGCAAAGTTATGCCAGCTACAACTTTCAAACTCAAGCATCTAGAAGATTCATTCCCAAAGTGATACTTAGCTATCCAAGATTTAATGTGAAGTTTACATTAAGTAGCAAAGTTTGTCTTTCATAGCAAAAATTAAGCAGCACTAAAAAATCAAGTTAGGAAGCTACATTACAAGAGTTAAGTCTTTTTTGCATGTCCATGGACGAGAATTCATGTATACTTGCAAACCTAGAGTATTACTCTAGTTATTGGAGTTACTTAGGGAGTCATTTGGAAAGGTTATAGAGACAATGTTCATTTAAATTCTCATGCATCCTAAAGTAGAATGGAAACTCAAAATAGTTTCAAAGTATTCATGAGGACTTCATTTGGGAACTCTCATTTGATTCCATCCAAGGAAATGATGGAAATCAAATTCCAGCTGTTAATCCTACACACAAATTGGGATTTTAAGTTTAATTAATGTGTGTCTAGTTCATATTGTCATCTATAGAGATGTTGCATGCTGCATAGGAATGGTGAAAACTTTAATAGCATTCTTCTTAGAAGAGTTTGACAATTTTGTGGCTTCATGCGATAAGAATTTGTATGGAACCTAGATAAGTTATCTTTAGGACATGAAATAGTTCCTAAAGTAAAGAGCACATATGAAATATATATATATATATATATATATATATATATATATATATATATATATATATATATATATATATATGTATAGATATATATATATATATATTTTTCTTATTTCATGATTTAAGCCATTCTTGCTACCATACTCAAGGATGAAATTATGCCTTGGGAATTTAAGAAGCTCCAAGTATTGGATCTTAGTTGACCCATGAGCTTTTCCAAAAAGAATTAAATGAAGATGTGCTTATGAAAGATGTCTAGTTAAAGACTAAAGATATGGTATGATGTGTTGATATATTTTGGTAGTGATATGTGTGAATGCACTTGGAACTACCAAGGCAAGTTTTTCCCTCATAAGGAATTTTTTCCCCTCACTTATATATATGTATATAAACCTAATGGATCACTTATTTTGTACATTCACTATTTAATACATTCAATATTCTGTTTCTCTCCAAGCTTCTTGTTCTTCCTTGTGCTATTTGTGTGCTTCCATAGAACTCAAAATTCAACAATTAGTATCAAAGTAGGACATAATTTTGAAAGAATTTGGAGAAGCTTGTAGGAGGTAGAAAAGTGAGTTGTGAAGCGAGAAAGTTTGGTCCAAGCAACCGACACAAGAACAACCCTTGAGCTTATGGAGACTAAAATAGATCTTATCGGCATGCGATATGTGCAATAAAATGCACTATGTACTTTGGAACATCAAGGAGAAGGAGTCGATACAAAGCACATAGGTTCGTGCATCGACTAGCTCAAAAAACTTACTATCTATGGATGAGACAATGAACTTCAAATGCTCATAGCGACTAGCATGATCACAGTTATAAAAAATCCTTTTATGGGAATGATACACATAGGGTTGAGTGTATAGAATGCATAAGAGTACAAGGAATACACAAAATATGCTTTTGGAATGAACCAGACACTCAATAGTGGTACCTCCTATTTTTCAGGAATACAAAGAGATTGACCTCGAGATAGAAAAACTAAGATTTCTCCCAATCTACTAAAACAAATGCTTTGACCATTTACATTCAGAAACTAAACGGTAATAGTTTTCTAGTGAGCCATTCTCATCCAATTCGGAGCTCTGTAGAGAGAGCTATTGCTGAAGAAGATGATGCAGAAAAATGAAGGAGCAAGACAATGATGGTCACAAGTGTATGTATATTGCTTCCACGTAATGTACAAGTGTTTTGGAGTCTTTATATAGACTCTAGAAGTGATCCGTGACTTCTACAAGTGGATTCTGAATTCAAATGAAGGTGGTAAGAGTTGTTGGAGGGAATCAATTAACTTTCCTACAATCTAAGAAAAGTGAAGATCTAGTTTGATCTCCTTTTAGGTGATTGATTGATTGATTTGATTGCAACTCAACCACCACAAATTCATGGAACTTGGACTCTATCTTTCTACTTTTACATGTGTAAAGCTCTAGGCTTTTTACAATGGTAAAAGATCCATGAAAAATCTTTTTAAAAAATACAATAAATGAGCATAAGTAAAAGAACTCTACAACGGATATTCTTTTGATGTAATCCAAGTGATAGCTTTTTGATGTAGATCAAATCCGCCTCAAGCATAGTGTAAGCTTGATGTTCCAACAACTCCCCCTCAAGCTAAAGTATGCATGAGTCTTCATTCTCTAATAGGTTGAATACCTGCCATAGCTTTGAATCTACAAAGCTTTATTCCATCAAGTGCCTTCGTCATCATATCTGCTACTTGCTTTTCAGTTGAAAAAAAATAAATGCTAATCTCCTTTGCCATGAGCTTCTCTCTGATGAAGTGGTAATGAACCTCTGTGTTTGGTTCTTGCATGGAAAATAGGGTTTGCTGCTAGATGCATGGAACTTACATTATCTCCAAATATGTGAGGTTTGGAACTCACAAGTTCCAAATCTGTATACAATGCTTTTAACCATATTGCCTCTTGAGTTGCTATGGTCAAACCTCTGTACTCTGCTTTAGTTGAGGAGAAAGCAATTGTTGGTTGCTTCTTGGAACTCCATGACAATAGCTTTGAACATGCAAATGCTAAGTACCGAGAAGTACTTCTAGTTACATCCATGTGTGGTTTTTTTGGCGAGCGCATGAATCGACTAAGCACTCCCACACTATATGAGATGTCTGCCCTTGTATGAGTAGCATATATCAAGCTATCTACCAAGCTTTGATATTCTTTCATGTCTTCAATTTTCTCACCTTCATAAACACTAAATTTATGATTCATATCCAAAGGTGTACCTGCAAGTTTAGCATTCTCCATTTTGAACTTAAGAAGTAGATCTTGAATGTATCTTCTATGATTCAAATACATTCCTTACTCTGTGTATATGACCTACATACCTAGGAAATATGTGAGCTCACCTAAGTAACTGACTTTTGAACTCCTCTTGCATGTGTTTCTTGATCCTTTGAATGTCATTCAAATCATCACCTATAACAATAATATCATCTACATATACACATAGATAGATAACCTCATTGTGATCCCTTTTGATGAATAGAGAAGGATATGAGTTGCTAGGTTTGAACCCTTGATCTTGAAGGTATGTAACCAACCTATAATTCCAAGCTCTAGGAGCTTCTTTCAATCCATACAATGCTTTCTTAAGTATGCAAACATAAGATGCATGATTAGGGTCTTCAAAACTTGGAGGTTGTGACATGTATACCTCTTCACTTATCCAACCATTCAAGAATGCATTTTTCACATCAAGTTGGAGGAGTCTCCAATTCCTTGCAGCAGCTACACTTATCAATGTTTTGATTGTAATCATATTTGCAACTGGTGAGAATGTTTCCTCATAGTCTATACCATGAGTTTATGAGCATCCTTTGGCAAATAATCTTGCATTGCACGTGCAAACTGATCCACCTGAGTTTATTTTGACTTTATATACCCATCTGCAACCAACTGCCTTTAGATTTGGCAACATTGGAACCAAATCCCAAGTGTCCATCTCCTTCAATGCATCCATTTCTTCTTTCATGGCCATTTCCCAATTAGGGTTTCCCTTTGCCTCTTCATAGGTTGATGGTTCTTCTGAAATTGAATCTTTTTCCAAGTAGATTGAATGCTTTGCAACAAATGTGGAATCATATCCATAACTTTTTGGTTGTTTCTTCTCTCTTGCTGATCTTCTAGGTGCTTGTTTGGAGCATTCTCCAACCTCTTGCATCTTTGCTTTGCCTCTTGACTTCCATAGCTTGTAATCCTTTTTTCTTTTGTCTTGGTCATCATCTGTATCACTTCTTGGATCCTAGACCTGTGTATCTTGCTTGCTTTCTAATTGATGAGAATCAAAATCAAGATTAAATGGTAAATTATCTTTTGTTTGTCTTCATCATACCAAGACCCGTGTTCTTCAAACACAACATCTCTAGTTGTAGTGAATTGATTGGTTGAAGGATTATAGAACTTGTAACCCATGTGAGTTGAGTCATAGCCAATAAACACAGTGTTTGTTGCCCTTTCATCTAGCTTAACTCTGATTTGTGATGGTACATGAACATAAGCTAAACAACCAAACACCTTGCAATGTCCAAGACTAGGTTTTCTTCCATTCCATGCTTCATAAGAATTCATACCTGGAAGTGATTTGGATGGTAGTCTACTGACAAGGTACACAACAGTTGAAATAGCTTCTACCCATAGATAATGTGGCAACTTTGTCTCTTCAAGCATTGTTCTGGCTAATCCAACCAATGTCTTGTTTTGTCTCTCTCCAATTCTAGTTAATTGAGGAGAGTACCTAGTAGTCACTTCCCTTTTGATACCCTTTTCCCGCAAGAACTCATCAAACTCTTTAGAGAATTTTTCTCCCCCTCCATCAGATCTGAGCTTTTTGAGTGATCTGCCTGTATGATTCTCCAAATATGCTAGATAATTTTTGAAGCAATCAAACACTTAATTATTATTCTTGATAAAGTACATAATAGTCTATCTACTATGGTTGTTGATAAATGAGACATAATACCTTGATCCTGCCAATGAAGGTTCTTGAATTGGTTCCCATACATCTGTATGTACTAAGTCTAATACGTTGTTGTGGATGTAGCCTTTGTAGTTGAATGGTTGTCTTTATGCCTTCCCAATCTAACATGCATCACACATGTTGATCATGTGTTGCTTTGATATGTTTGGTAGTCCAAGAACACTTTGATCCCCGCATATATCCTTCAAGGTTCTTTCATTCACATGAGCAAGTCTCTTATGCCACACTTCAAGCTCACATAGGGTTTGAGATCCAAAAGTGAATAGGGCTATGTTCCTGGTTTCTCCTACTTCAAAAGTAAAGAGCCTACCAGCTTCTCACCTTTGGCTATCTTCTTGAAGCCTTGACATGGATCTTCCATAAAAGCTCCATGTTGGGTGAACCTAACTTGCAAGCCTTTTTCAACTATTTGGCGTACGCTTATTAGGTTTTTAGTGATAGTGGGTACATAGATTACTCAGAATGTTTGTCTTGCCAATGGAAGCTTTGACATTACCAATTATCTCCACATTGTGTTTTGTATCATCCCCTATTTGCACTTCATGTCTATGCTTTGGACTTTCCAAGTCAGATAGAAGAGCAATGTTGCCTGCAACATGATTTGAACATACAAAATCTATGTAGAACAAATGATCATCTTCTTTAACTTCTTTGTGGTTCAGATTCATAAGAAGCAATGAGTCTTCATGTGGTTGATCTTTTGAATAATTGTTGAAGTTCCTTCTATTATAACCTCTATTGTTATTGTTGAAGTTGTGTCCACCTCTGCCTCTGTTGCCACCATATCCACCTCTTCCACTTCCTTTCTGGGTCTTCTCATTAAAACAATAATTTTGAGTGGTGTGGTTGGTCTTATGGCAGATGGCACAAGGTTGAACATTTTGACCTTTGGCTTTGTCATGATTTGTTCCTTTCTTCTTCCCTTTCCACTAGCTCTTGCTTGCAAAGTTGGCTTGGGAAGTCTCCTCTTCATCTTCTTCCTTCTTCTTGCCTTTTAGCTTCTTATCCTTCTTATCCGCATATAGAGCACTAGTTGAATTACCATGATAAGAGTTACCTTCCTTTATGCTATTGTTGGCATCTTGATTGAAGAGTTGTCCAAGAAAGATGTTGACGTCTGGAGTTTGCACATCCATGATGAGATCATAAGTTGTCATGAAAGATTGCCATTGATTATCACTTCGAGTCCCATTGAGAATTTGTCTAATGATAGCCTCTTCTTCAATCAGCTCTCCAATGGATGCTAATTGATTTGCAACCTCCTTGACCTTGGTTTCTTGCTTTGGTACTATAAAAAAAGAAAGTCTCGAGGGCATCCCAAGTCTCTTGAGATGTCTTGCATCCTCTAATATGTGGTAATAGAAAGTCAAAGATAGAGTTTAGTATGTACAACCTTGCGTGAGCATCCCTTGTGCACCAAAGTGTGAGCTTATCTGTCTCCTCTTGTCTAGGTCCTCCTTTGGATCTTGGAATAGGCATAGCTTCATCACCTGCTACAATTCCGTTAAGATTTCTACCTTGTAAATAGGCCTCCATTCTGATTTTCCAAGCTGCATAGTTATGTCAATCAAGCTTCTTGATCATTGAAGTAAAGTCGTCACCCATCTTGATCTAGCTCTGATACCACCGAAAGAACTTGGAGAAGCTTGTAGGAGGTAGAAAAGTGAGTTGTGAAGCGACAAAGTTTGGTCTATCCAATCGGCACAAGACCAGCCCTTGAGCTTATGGAGACTCAAATAGACCTTATAGGCATGTGATAAGTGCAATAAAATGCAATATGTACTTTGGAGCATCAAGGAGAAGGAGTCGATACAAAACAAATAGGTTCATGCATCGACTAACTAAAAAAAGTTACTATCTATGGATGAGATAGTGAACTTCAAATGCTCATAATGACCAACATGATTAAAATTAGAAGAAATCCTTTTATGGGAGTGATACACATAGGGTCAAGTGTATAGAATGCACAAGAGTATAAGGAATAAGAAAACTATGCTTTTGGAATGAACCAGACACTCAATAGTGGTACCTCTTATTTTTCAAGAATACGTAGAGATTGACCCTGAGACATAAAAACTAAGATTTCTCCCAATATACTAAATCAAATGCTTTGGAAAGTTAGAGGCATAAAATAAACATGATTATCTTTCCAATGATCCATGTCTCATCCAATTTGGAGCTCTATAGAGAGAGTAGTAGCCTCTGAAAACTTATTGTTGGCGAAGAAGATGATGCTGAAAAATGAAGGAGCAAGACAATGATGGTCACAAGTGTATGTATATTTCTTCCATGTAATTTACAAGTATTTTGGAGTCTTTATATAGAATCTAGAAGTGATCCATGACTTCTACAAGTGGATTTTGAATTCAAATGAAGGTGGTAAGAGTTGTTGGAGGGAATCAATTCACTTTCCTACAATCTAGGAAAAGTGAAGATCTAGTTTGACCTACTTTTAGGTGATTGGTTAACTGATTTGATTGCAAATCAACCACCATCAAATTCATTGAATTTGGGCTCTATATTTCTACTTTTACATGTGTAAAGCTCTAAGCTTTTACAATGGTAAAAGATCCATGAAAAATCTTTTTAAAAAATACAATAAATGAGCATAAGTAAAAGAACTCTCCAACAGATATTCTTTTGATAGCTTTTTGATGTAGATCAAATCCACCTCAAGCATAGTGTAAGCTTGATGTCCCAACAAATTTCTCTAGGGTGCTATCAACATCCCTCCAATCATAGTCTCAAATTCACACAAAAATTAGTGATCATACTCAAGATGATTAGGAATCCAGTTGATGATAAATGTATGGTTCATGATCTATCAAATGGTAATGTCATCATTGCTTTTGGCATTTTATGTCATTGGCTATATAGAACTCATAGATTACACAAAATATATGAATAATTGAGCATATGAAGTTCATGATTCTCATGCTATCTCACATGCAAAGCTTTGGCATGCATGTTTTGTTCATTTGAATTTTGCTGGTTTGATTCACCTTCAAAAACTTGGAATGCTGTCCGCTCTACAAAAATAGAGGCATTTTCAAAACATGTCTATGAAGCCTATACTATGGAAAAAATGCAACATTATTCCTTCCCAAAACGTGGTTGAGTTAGAGCTACACATAAATTGCAGCTTGTTCATAGTGATGTTGGTGGTCCTATGCAGACATCTTCATATTAGAAATACCTATACTTTGTGAGTTTCATAGGTGAATTTCTAAGCATGCATGGGTTTGTTGGAAACAATGTCAACATGTCCCAAATCTTCAATATCTAGCAATCTTATTCGATAATAGTAGTCTCTTTGCAGGAGAGCACAAGCAAAAAGCCTCCTAGAACTCCCACCTGAGTTCAAAACTCATCACCGATAACACGTCCACAAATGAGATTTTTTGGAATAAAGTTTTGTGCAATTTTTCTTTACACATGCTTTTGGGATATTGATCACAAGTGTATGATTTTTGATGGATGGCATGAGGTTCGAAAGCTATATAAAGAGAGAATTGGCTCATAGTTTGAGTATATTCTCAAGCTCTAGCACAAGCTCAATGCAAGGTTAAGGAGGAGATCAAGGAGTCCCTCTACCTAGATGAAGAGTTCTACACAAGGTGTGCTCTACATCTAGAGTAATTGGAGGAGTTTGTATCAGCCAACCATCAATATCACTTGCTGAGTTATTGTGAGTAACAAGTCTATCTCTCTCCCTTACTTGTTCATTCACTAGTTTTTTATTTAGGTTAATCAAAATTTGCGTTTTTTGTAAAACAGTTCTAAACTATTCATATTCTCCATATTCTCTCTCTCTCTCTCTCTCACACACACACACAGACACACACACACACACACACACTCTTCATACCTCTTAGGCACACAATTTCTTGTATGTAGTTCCTATTTATGCTTAAATTTAGATCTTGTCAGATTGTGTCATATTCACACATTGTAATTTGACATTAGAATATAAGAAAGTGTAGGGTTGCATCCTAGCTTACCATACACTTTTGAATTTTTTTTTTATTCCCTCTATCTCTCGCTCATCTATTTTTGAGTCTTAAGGTGTGTATGCTAAGGTTCATGTGTTTGAAGATCCTCTAAACTTGTGATTTATTGGTATTGAGGCCCACCCACTTCCAACATTTGGTATCAGAGCATAATTGACATACACCCTTAACAAGATGAGTGACTATAGACTTGAGAATGAAGACAAGCTTGAGGGAATGTCTAATTATCAAATGTGCAGTTTTATGATGATGAATCTGTTAGCATCAAAAGACTTATGTAATATTTTCAATGACACTTATCCAAGGCCAAGACAAGTCGAAGAAGAAGGTAATTAATCTTCTAGAAGACCTAGTGTTCCTTTTTCTGCTCAACCGGAGGTGAATGAAGAAGAAGAAGGAACTACATCATTAGGAGTCTGTACTACTACCAGATTACTTCGTACAAAAGAGCAATCTCGATGGGATTTGAGGGATGCACAAGCACTTTCATATATTGCTATGGGAGTCAAGAGGCATATTATACCTCAAATAAGGTCTTGCAAAACCTCTTTTCAAGCTTGGTTGGAGTTAGAGAATCTCTATTAGAGCATAAACCTTGCTAAAAAAGCTCATATTAGGAGACAACCAGCCAACACAAGGATGAAAGTTGGTGAATCGGTTCAGTCACATATTTTGAAGCTCAAAGATTTAGGAGATCAGTTACTCAACGTGGGAATAAATATTTCAAATGAAGAGATGGTAAAGACACTTCTAAACTCACTTCCATTTACATATCGTGCTTTTGTTACTTCTTTATCTCTCTTTACAAGAGATAGAGAACTTTCATTTGAAGAGCTAGAGTTCTTGTTACTTCAAGATGAAGATCAATAAAAGGGTATGGAAGAGAATGATGAAGCCATGTTATCATCATCAAAGGGAAAGAAGAAGAAGGAGACAAAGAAGAAGAAGAAGAGTTAACAATCCAAAAAAGAAAGTAAGTCTTGTAAACCCAAGTCTTCTAGTCCTTCTCCTAATGCTTCCTCTACATCCAATGAAAAGCCTTCAACTATTCAAAGAAAGGAGTATGCCATTACTGTAAGAAACCAGGTCATTACATAGTAGAATGCATAACAACGATTTATAATGAGAAGAAGAAAGCATCAGCTAATAATGTTGAAGATGATCTAGAACCGAAACCTTCAAAGAATGAATCTTATGCATGCGTTAATATTGAAGAGGTATCTTTTGATTGGCAACATTAAATTGCAATCTCAAATAATCCTTGGATTTTTTATTTTGGATCTACTAAGAATATGATAGGTTGAAGAAAGGTATTTTATTCCCTCTTCAGGTAGAAGAGTAACCATTGCAGATGGTAATGGATTTAGATTTTGTAGGTGTTGGAGAAGTGAATCTGAAGTCAAGAGCAGAAGAAGGATCATGGTAAGCTTGATGTAAAATCCATTAAAGCCATTTTTATTGGTTATGCAATTGAAAGCAAAGGATAGAGATTCTATGTTCTAGATACATGTGATATCCTACTCTCACACAATGCATATATTTCAGAAAATCAAGTTTTTGATAAGAAGTAAGAGATTCCAAATTTTATAAAAGAAGGTGATTATGCATTTTTTAGACTGAATTTGGATTCTTACATTCAACCATACAAGGGGGGTGAAGAACCTTCTCAAACCCTATGAGATGCAATTGATAAAGGTGAAGAGAGAGTTACATTACCTACATCAGTACCAAGTCCATCATCAGTACCTCTTGATATTCTAACTTATGAAGTTGGAGAAGGTTCCAAAGTTCCAAAAGAAAGAGATAGTGAAGAACAAAAAAGGATTCTATAAATTTTTAAGAATACGCCAAAGTGGTTATATCAAACCTAGAAGGTAGTGGTATAAAGGAATACATTGGAAGAACCAACAGTCAAACAAGAAGACAACAAACAGACCAGGTAAATTATATAGGACATTTTGAGATTCATAATATCTTAGCTCTTACCACAATTGAGAATGAACGAGCTAATGTTAAAGTTGCAATACAAAGTCTTGTATGGAAGAAAGATATGCAAGAAGATATTGATTCTATTCATAAGAATCAAACATGGAAGCTTTGTTGTTGGAAGTGAGGTAGGCCCTTGGCTCATGTCACAGGTCCATGGTTCCATAGTTCCAGTATATACAACATTAATTCCAGCATTCTTCAATATTGACAAAACATGAACATACCACAACTTAATCATACAGATGATGAGATAAAGATAGAGAAAGAATAGACGACATGTGTAAGGTGTTACGTAAGCCATCGCTTACTCATAGTATCATATATACCAATGTTCATTGTACAATGTGGGAGAAAAACTCTCAACCACTCTATGTGATGAGAAATAGATGAATGAGTGAATATACAAATGTAAAAAACATATTCAGATGTATGGGTAGAAATCTGAATATACATGAGATGTGTGACCTTATAGGTTATAGAAGAGTGAATATGAGTGACTGAAAGAGGAAGGATTAGTGTGAAACTGATAATCAACAAACCCTCATCTAACCTTAGGCTATGGAAGACCCTAAGTTAGATACGTGTGTGAAAAGATCACATACTTAAAAAGTAGCAAAGAATGCTAACAAGTTTGCTGTTAGAAATCCTCAAACTCATGTGAACACACCTTCTCAAACACCTCATCAAAATATGCATAAATCATATATGTACTGTTTCTCTTGTACCTATGCCGAATAGGACTCCTCCTGATATGAACACGATTGCCTCCATAAAATTCAAGTAGTACCTGTGTGCATAAAGAGAATATGTACCTGAATACTTAACATAAGATGTAAATCTTATGTTAAACACCATCCAATGTCTTTGACGTAGCCCGAAATCTTCATGTAGAAGAGAATCTTCAACTACAACATGTAGACGGCTGATCCTCACCATCAAGTTGTTAATGACCAAGTCTTCTTGCCATGAACAAGAGATAACCTCCTCTCCATGAGCTAGAGTGTGAGCACACCCTTCATCTTCTCCAAGAAGAATCATTAAGAAGAACTCCATAGCTGCTCCTCAACATGCTTCAAGTTAGCACCATGGCTGCCCCATGTGCTAGAAGAAACACCACCTCTATTGAGGTCCAAGCTCCAAGCTTGTGTTGAATACTAGGTGAAGGATACCTTGAAGTGACCCCAAAGTACTTCTTATATAGTATTTGTTGATCTTGAAAAGCTCCCCTTCAAAAGCAAATAAAACACGATCGCTATTGATCGTAATCGGGAAAAACACTTGTGCTAAACACTGTCCGTCGTCGTCCATCATTGTGAAAAAATCAGATTTTAATAGCACAACTAAAAAGCTGCCGCCATGCAATCTGCCGATTGGGAGATTCGAACTCGGGTGGCTGGGAAGGGAGGTTACTGCCTTATCCACGTTGCCCAATGTGGTTTGCTCTATAAAGCTTAGAGAAAATTGCTATACATGCTCAGTTAACCAACGCGTCTGCGCTGATCGCTGTAGAAGGACTCATAAAAGGAGTACTTTATGCTGTACAATCTGGACAGAAATGGACCAATTGCACATTGTTTGCTAACAATCCCCCCTGCAATGTCATATTGGTACAACCTGGACTGGATCTGCAAATTGTTACAAGCTGCAAACTGTTATAAGCTTAAAGCTTGTACTCCCGATCGTCAGAACTTCAAACCTTTTCTTCAAAACTGAATTTGACTTTCCTTCAAAAAACCTAAACTTGCTGAATATGAACCATAATACTTGAGAAAATATGCAAACTAGATATCCAATAGTGTTCTCATCAAGCAATCACTGCTTGACAACAAATATAGCATGAACTGTCTTCGAACCTGCTATCTCCTGTCTTCAAAAACCTGAAAACATACACTAGGATCCATATATTTGCATTTACCTTCCAAAAAGGATTTCTCAACGTACTTCTGCTGTGTCATGTAAATACACTAAACAAAATCAGAAACTGAATCTTGGAACTTGTGACTGAAAACTCACAACTTAGTGTATTATGAACACTGCTAGTTCATCTCTGATTGTACTCAAGTCAAGTCAAGTCAACTCAATTGAAATCAACTGAAATCAACTGAAATATGAGTCAAAAAATCTATGATGTCATCATGTCTTCATCCTTTAAATCCTTCATACCTCTTTCCTTCAGAACTTGGTATAAACATATATGTGCACACTTCTGAAATATACCTTTCTGAAATATCAAGCTTCTCTTCAATAGAATTTTGGAACCTTCTCCTGAACAGGAACATCCTAACAGGAACTTTCTCCAAACATTCTTCTTCTTCCTTCTTCTTTCAAAGCTGGAACGTAAAGAGAACCTGACAAAGGAAATATAGGAATACCTGAAATAGGAATACCTGAAGGTATGACTTTGCATTCTTTTATATATGGCTGAAAATAAGTCTTCATGTTTCATCACCCCCTGGATGATTTAACACTAGTATCCAGTATTCTTCAAATTATATCAGACTTTATGAAATCTTGGACGTCCTTCTTCATAAATCTAATCTTCAATGATCAATACCTGTATCTGAAACAAAATCTCTAAACCCTTTTTATTAGCACTGTACACATGCCAATAGCTTTCCATGTCATTCCTCAGCTTTTCAAATTGTAGAATAAGGTTAGCTGATCCTAACATAACAAAACCTTGCTGAAAGCATTTTAGGATTCATAACCTTCTGTAACA
This sequence comes from Ceratopteris richardii, assembly GCA_020310875.1. Classification (NCBI taxonomy): domain Eukaryota; kingdom Viridiplantae; phylum Streptophyta; class Polypodiopsida; order Polypodiales; family Pteridaceae; genus Ceratopteris; species Ceratopteris richardii. Next base: position 117,245,940 of record CM035423.1, on the reverse strand, counting down.
TAACAAGTATCTTCTATCTTTCTGTAAGACAAATATGATAGAACCTGAATCTTTGACTTACTTCTTCCAATGTTAAGAATTTTCACAAACAAAGGATAGACAATTGACTCATAAAAAAAGCATACAAGATCTATTCAAGATCAATGATCTCTCTTGTGTAGAATCTGCTCTTATCAAACCTTCATGTCTGAATGTTTGATTTGCTACCTGAATGTCTCTAAGTGTCCATGTTTCACATAAAGTTGTAAAACTTTTCTTCAAACAAATCCTTCCCAAGAATCTGTAGCTCCTACTTGAAACATAAGTGGACAAACTTCTCACCTTGAGAACTCCAAAAGCTGCAAGTTGATACTTCATAACTTTCATATTTTACCCGGGTGAAATGTGATAGTACCTGCTTGATTTTCTTTTGGCTAACTCCACTTCTCAATCAAGTGATAGGATATGATGGAACACCTTTTTGAATACAAACATGTATCCAAAAATCTAGACAATCATAGAAAGTAGTTTCTCTATTGACTTGTACATCAACAAGACTGAAGTTTCTTGAAAATACTGAATATGAGGTAACCTTTTCCAAACATAAAACCTCAACCCAAGTCTTCAACGTCTGCTACAAAAAACTCTTTTACCTTAAGAGTTAGATAAAGAAGAAATATACTTCTCTGCAACTTGTCATATACCAACTAGCTCTGTATTGACACTCCAAGAATTCTTTGAGGGAACATATAAGCTGCCTGCTTAAAAGCTTCAACTAAAACATAACTCATATACATATGAGTCAAAACATAAGTTGTCTTCAAAATCTGTTGCTTTTCTTTCTCTCAATGCAATTCTTTGTCAAATTTGCTAAATCATGACCAAGTGTAATGCAAAATAAGAAACTGCTTCTTCTTTAAACAAGATGTTCTCATAGACTTGTCTTTGGATGTAGAGGATAAAATAGGAAAAGTATATGGAAAATATAAGAGAAAAGGAAGCCTTACTTTTCTTTTGGAAATGATGGACATTCTTTTTCTGCATCTTTCTTCCACCTAATGATGTCAACATCTTCAAACTTCTCTTCCATACCTTTTGTTCTCTTCATCTTGAAGTAGCAAACACTCTTGACTTCTTCAAATGAACTTTTTTTTTCTTCCTGTATAGTCTGGACAGAAATGGACCAATTGCACATTGTTTGCCAACATTTGTGAGTTACCAAAAGGTAAGAAAGCAATTAGTGTTAAGTGGATCTTCAAAATCAAAAGAAAAGAAGATGGTACCATGGACAAGTATAACACAAGATTAGTTGTCAAAGGTTATGCACAAAAGAAAGGAATTGACTATGATGAGACTTTTGCTCCTACATCTAGAACGATAGTAGTCAAGAAAGTACTTTCTTTAGCTGCATTCTTTGGTTGGAAAATGTACTAGTTAGATATCAAAACTACATTTGTTAATGGTGATCTACATGAAGATGTTTATGTTCAGCAACCAAAAGGTCTTGAAGAGACATGTAAAGAGCATTTAGTGTGCAAGCTTATCAAAGCTTTGTATGGACTAAATCAAGCACCAAGAGCTTGGTATGGGAAAATACATGTCTATCTTCTATCTATTGGTTTTGAAAAATGAGATGTAGCTCCTACTCTTTATGTTAAAGTTGAGAAAGATGTTTTGATTATTATTATCATATATGTTGATGATATGATCATGAAAGGTCCCAAGGATTTTAAATCACAACTTAAGCATACATTTGATGTATATGACTTAGGTATTTTGCATTATTATCTTGGGATTGAATTCATATACAAATATGAGTGTATCTACATGACACAACATAAATACATTGAGAAATTAAAGGAAATGTTTGAGAGGATAGATTCCAAGCCTATTGCAAACACCTATGGATGTTAATGTGTCATTACAATCAAAAGCACATTCAAAACCATTTGATGCTATATTATATACTCAAGCAGTTGGTTGCTTGATATATTAATGTAATACACAACTGGACATTTAGTTTTCAATTTCTTAAGTATCTAGGTTCATGCATGATCCGCTCAAGATTCATTGGAAATCAATCAAGAGATATATTTTTAGAATTCCAAAGTTTTGCAGACATCATAAGTTTTCCAAGTTATTGAACCTTGTACCATTATGACATTGAAGGGGGGATTGTTGGAAACAATGAAAACATGTCCCAAATCTTCAAACTCTAGAAAGCTTATTAGATAATTTTTTCATAGCTTCCCTATAGAGAGCACATGGGCAGCATGGCTAGGTGAAAAGCCTTCGAAAACTTCCATTCAAGTTTGAAACTCATCGCCAACAGCGCATTCACAAAGGAGTTTTTTTGGAATAGATTTTTGTATGATTTTGCTTTACACATGCTTTTGGGATATCAATTGCAAGTGTATGCTTTTAGATGGATGGCATGAGGTTCTAAAGCTATATACAAAGAGAATTGGCCCATAGTTTGAGTATCTTCTCAAGCTCTAGCACAAGCTCAAGGCAAGTCTAAGGAGGAGATCAAGGAGGTCCTCTACTTAGAGGAAGAGTTCTACACTCTTGGAGGAGGTGTGCTTTATATCTAGAGCTCTTAGAGGAGTTCTTATCAGCCAACCATCAACATCACTTGCTGAGTTACTATGAGTAACAAGTCTATTTCTATCCTCACTTGTTCATTCACTAGTTTTTGATCTAGGTTAATCGAAATTCGAGTTTGCTATAAAACAGTTCTAAAATGTTCATATTCTCCATATTCTCTCTCTCTCACACATACACACTCTTCATACCTCTTAGGCAGATAATAACTTGTATCTGGTTCCTATTTTTTCCTTGATTTAGATCTTGTCAAATTGTGGCATATTCACACATGGTAATTTGACATTGGAATATAAGATGGTGTTGGTGAGCATTCTAGCTTATCGTACACTTTTGAAAAAAATGTCTATTCTCTATCTGTATCTCACTCATCTATTTTTGAGTCTTAAGATGGGTATGCTAAGGTTCATGTGTTGGAAGATCCTATAAATCTATGATTTATTGTTATTGAGGCCCACCCACTTCCAACAAGGTTTACCTATTGAAAGCAAATTTTAAGGTGTTTATATTCTTTAAAAAATTCTTGGGTGTGGCTGAAAATATGTCAACATGTAAAATGGGCATGCTTTGTTCTGATCAAGAGGGGAATATATGTCTTTTGAGTTTGCATTTCTGGTTGAGCATGGGATAAAACATCAATATACAATGTATACCTCAAGAAAATGGATTTTCTCAAAGGAAGACCAAAGCTCTCATCCAAATGGTGAGGTGTATGATCAAAAGTCATGCTTTACCACACAACTTCTAACTTGAGGCTATTATGTGTGCATCATACATACTTAACAAGTCATATCATACTCATTCAGGCTCTCATAGTGCTTCCTTTGCGTCAGCTTGTTATGCAGTGGTTGTCTCTAGTATTTTTGATGAGAAGAAGCATATTTCTTTTAACAAAGCACAAAATTGAGAAAATTGGATGGCGTCTATGCAATCAGAATATGATGGTATAATGAAGAATCGTACTTGTTCCTCATGCGATTTAGCTCTAGGAAAAATTCATTGGCACTTAATGGGTATACAAGCTGAAGGGAATAAAGGGCATGAAAAAAAAAGTGTGGAGATTGGAAAAGGCATTATATAGATTGAAGCAAGCACCACGTTCTTGGTATGAAAAGATACATGTGTACTTGTTGGCACATGGTTTTAAGAACAATCCAACTAAGAGCACCTTATATGCTAAGCATGCAGATGATGTATTTTCAGTCATTGTTGCATACGTTGATGATATGCTACTCACTGGTTCTAATGAAAATCATAGTGATGAATTCAAGGATGACTTTTATGCCTCTTTTGAGATGTCACATTTGGGGCATTTGCATCATTATTTGTGCATTCAATTTATGCAAATTATTGGGGAATAGCTTTGTGTCAAACAAAATATATTGACACATTATTACAACATCTTAGGCTTGAAGATTGCAAACCTATTTCCACTCCCATGGAGAAAGGTTTATTGTTGATTCTGCTCAATTATGGACCAACATTGCAATTTGTCTACGGATATTGTGAATCCACCAATTTCACTTGTTCTTGCCTAGATAGCACATAATGATAATAGTGAATTGGGTAGGGATGTTTTTTTGGTCCACCCTTGTTATTCATTCCATACTTTGCACTTGGTTCAACTTATTAAGTGCAAATCCAAATAATGTTTGGAATCATTTGGGCAAAGATCAAACAATAGATTCCTCTCTATTCAATTTACATAAGGAAAATCCCACCATAGAGATGGACAAATGTTCTTCTAAACTAGAACAAGAAGCTAGGGGGTATGATTATGGTTTTTTATATACATCTTTATTTTCAAGGACAATTTTTTTTTCCAAAGAGTAAAAAATTTTATAAAGTAAGCTTATGATGCGAGCATCTAATTGGTTCACATAGATATGAAATCGAACATCATTTGTTCATTCTCATGTGCAACCAAATGTCTCTATTAGACTTAAGCATAGGTTAATTTTCTCCCTAAAACAAGTAATCCAGTTAGCCTAGCGGTTGTCCCAAGGATGGGAAGGAGGAGTTCCTAGGTTCAACCCCCATGGGAAGCATGGGGAGAATCTTCCGCCCAAAGAGCTCTAAAGCCTTCTAGAAAAATCCACTGAAGTTAAAATGTGCTAACTTGAGTTCATAGAGATGTAACTCAAGTGGTGAGTATAATTATAACTAATTGACTCTAGTGGAAGGTATATAATCAGTGGTGGAGATTACACATGCATATGTGACCCCAATTCATCCAGAGGTTACTATTAACATGAGGAGCTATACATAGAGGCATAACGTTGGGGGGAGAACCATCTCTCTAGCACATGGTGGTCCTAATGCTCTAATTCTTCACAAAACCCAAGAATAGTCATGGATCTTGCATTTGAGTCTCCTCCACTCTCAAGCCGTCCACCAATTCTATCTCCTCACACTTGATCATCTCAGAATTTTGTCCCAAATGAAGTATCAGTACTTGGATATCCTATTCCAAAAGACTTGGGCATGATGTTCACTGCTTACTAGGCTCATTTGCAAAAAGGGAATAATGTAGAGAACCTAAAAGAATGCTATCCATGTGGATATTTAGAACTTGAACAAAGTAAGCTATGTATAAGATGGTAGAACTAGCTTAGGCTATGTATGAGGCAAGAAAGCTCTTCAATCTTTCTAATGTCATAAAAGTAGAGCTATACTTCCACGATATAATCCAATTATTAGAGCAATTTGTGACTAATCAAGAGGCTATAACACCACAAAAGGCTCCTTCCATTCACAACAAACTAGAAAGGTGTACCATGAGAGAAACATGTGTTCCCAATTATTTTGAGCTAGGGATACTCCCATATATCAATAAGTATTCTCAATAATTCTTGTGGGAAATTCTATAGCAGAAGTGGGCAAGACAAAATGGAAATCCTCCACCCATCCAAGAGATAGATGATTTAGAAATTACATTTCCTCAAGATATCCCATCCCTCTATGGAGACTTTTTAGGCCTCCCATAGGAAGAGGGACTAGAATTTGAGTCCAATTCATTACATGAATTACCTCAATTCAATGGACATTGGGAGTAAAAGTAGATCCAAATAAGAGCACTAACTATTTTGATTAGGAACCAAGAATTAATCATATCCAAAAACACCAATGCACGAAGAAACACCAAAATGCAATGACATTTGACTTTCGAAGAACTATTGAAATTAAAAATTAGAGCTATGGAAGCATGAAAAGTTCCAGAGATCCTAGGGACAAATTAGGTAACATGAGTGAAGGTGAAGAAGGCAATCTGTATCTTCCACCTAACCTATATGGGATACACCGAAAAAGCAATGATAGATTGAGGTGTATGTGTTGTTATTGGTACCACATCTTTATAATTTATTGGGGAAAGCCAACCTTGAGAACTATTAGAATGAAGCTCAAGGGTTTATGGTCATATAGAGTGACCATTAGGATTGCTTGAAGGATAACACTTACTACCTATAGACTGGATTTTTAACACACTTTCACAATATGTGATTCCAAAAAGAGTAGCATGTATGCAATGATCCTAGGAAGAACCTTCCTATGCCAACTATAGTTGTGCAAGATTGGGATAAAAGCGCTCTATACCTACAATATCTAGGTGTCACAACTAAGGTGAACCTTAAAGAATACTCTTGTAGAGATGTTCCCCTTATAGTGGAACCCCATCAATGAGACCCAAAAAGATTCAACGTTAGTTAATTGAGTACTTCAAATCCTTCAAGGATTCATGAGGATGCACACTTATGGATGTGTCAAGTAGTTGCAGAGGGGAAACATTTAGTAGCAAGAGAGCTAGGACAATCCACTTTTCACTGACCATTAGAAGATACAATGTACACTCCATTGATTTTCCCACATGAGGAGTTTGAGCCTAACGGTTGTTCAAAGATACTTGCCACCATGGACATTGCTATCAATGAAAAATAGTGGACATCCAATTGTGATGAGAATAGTAATGATATTCCTTTGCTCATGCGTGAACCAATCCTAGACCCACAAAGTGAAGAGAATGATGAAAAAGACTCAATAATTATGCGTACTTTGGTGAATCCGAAGAGGACTTCTTACACATAGGTAGAGCCAAGAACCCTAGGCAAGAGACAATCGTGAGTGATAAAATGATATTTGTGAGATGAATAAATAAGAGAAGAAGAGTAAAAAACAAAAGAAATATGAAAATGAATCCCTCTTTGAGGTCCCAAAAAACTTATGAAATATGAGATAGAAGAAAATTTTAGTAAGAATGCCCAAGGGACAAGTTTAGGGTAGGGAGAAGCTTATGCTAACAACAAAAAAAGGAAGAGAATTGTGTTGCCTATTGAAGAATAGAATGAAAGATGAAGAGATATAGGTAATGGCATGAGATTAGAAGAAGAAGAAGAAGAGTAAATAGCTCTACTGCAAGAAGATTGCTACATATTTGCTTGGACATAGAAAGATTCGAAAAGAGGTAGAACTCAAAACATGTGCGCATAGAATACCCATGACCTTTGATGCTAGACCATCAAAATAATGGCCTATACATATAACGAAACATATACCACCAAGATCAAGGAAGAGATCGATCTTCTGAAAGTAACATGATTTCTTTATGAGATTGAACAAGCCACGTGTGTGCATCAACCTGAAAAAAGTTAATGCTTCCACCATAAGGGATAGCAATTCACTTCTCATTACCAAACACCTATTAGAAAGGGTTTTTGACAAGGAAGTGTATGGATTCCTTTATGGAGTTTTCGATTACAATCAAGTAGTCATTGCAGTGGATCAACAGAAGATAACCTTTTTCACTAAATGGGGCATTTATGATTTTAGGCTGATGCTTTTGGGCTCACCAATGCACCTAAAACATTTTACAATGGTTGATGTGCCATGTCTTGAAGGAATTACTTCAAAAGACATTAGAAATGTACATGGATGATCAATGTGCACATTCAAATGAACATGTCATATATTCCAAATTTAAAACTATTTTTTACAAATGCAGAGAATAAATACCGTGTATGCATGAGTCCCAAGAAATGCATTTTCATGGTTTAGAAAGGAAATATTCTACATACCATGCTTGTATCAAACTTAGAAAACCTATGGAAAGAAATTGGAGTCTATAAAATATCTCAATTATTAAGCCAAAGCCAACAAAAACACCTGGACATTATGGGCCATATCTCCCACCCACTTGCTTCGACTAAGGTTTCACCATTCTGCTACCTCTATCTCCACATGATTGAAGAAGATCAATCCTCCAAGGATATGTTCCAACGCCCTCACCGCCACTCAACCTATGGGCCTTTCGTATGCCCCCTTAATTTCCAATGACATCAAAAGAATGGCCAGGAGATTTCCAAAAAATATTTAACAATCAAACAAATTCCTTCATTTCTTCAAACTCCATGACAATTTCTTAGAGAGTACCACTTTCCCCTCTCTCCACATCCCCTTCGCTCACACATATGATCATGGTATCATCGCCACATCACTACAAACGACCATCCACACAATCTTCATGATCACGACTATAGAGTCACTCAGTGTTGGAGCAATGGACACATCCCCACCTATGTGCACTAACCCCCTACCCACCCCCTCTACCTCCACCTTGAGCTCCCCCATTCCTAGAAGCCACACCATCTGTACTTCTCCCATTTACCTTTGAACTTGCCTTACCATCTTCATCCTTTGTTCATCTCAATCAGATCTTTGCTCCAACTTCTTTTGGTATGGACAAGGCTTTAAATCGAATGTTCACTGATCTTATACAAGTTCGTGAAAAATATCAATGCTTAGAGGAGCTCAACAACACATTCTAGGAGTAGATGATTATGCTGCAATCACAAGTGAATTCTCTACTCATAAAAAATGATTCACTTAGCAACAATTACATTACTTTAAAATAAGCCCGTACTAATTTAAAGAATCAAGTGGTGACCTACAATCATTACAAAATTCAATAGATAAAGGAAATTGTAAGCGTTTTTATGGAACACAATGCCAAGCTATCCCAAAACATGATTCTATTAAAAAGGCACTTAACTATAACACATGAAGAAAACACTTGATTGCAGAAGAATAATAAAGAGAACTTGAAGGCCCTCTTGGACCCCTTCAACAAACCAATGGACCTATTAGAAACTCTTCTCAAATCTCTCTCAAGACTTGGACTCTAAGACTCATGAATGATGTGTGTGCCACTCACCTCCCATCCATTATATCCCCTTGTATTCAAAATAGCAATGCTTTGGAATGGTCTAGTGTTGACACGTGGCCACCATGCAACACTCATTCCCATTACCTTTGAATACCTTAGGATATCCCCCGAGCTAGGGACCTTGGCTATGACTAGCCCTTGTCCCACACACACATGGAATGGTCTCTGTAGACTATGTCTAACTCTCTCCCCCCCTCTAAAGATAATTGTCCTCAATGATCAGTGAGGTAAAGTACTTGCCAACTAGAGATTTTGATTCCCAAATAGAATTTTTAAGCGGTAATCCTCTCGAGGCGACTAAATACTCATTAATGACATGGTTTCTTAACCATTTATGTCTTCAATCTAGTATCCTATTTGGAGAATGATTTTTGTTATCACTTTCTTGCGAAGAAACAATACCCTCTATTAGATTATCCTCTTTGGAAATATAATTTTTAAGTTTACTAACATGAGACACTAGTTGGACTCTGCAATCCGAAGGAAGCTCTAACTAGTAAGCAACATCACTTAGCTTCTTAACTATCTTCCAAGGTCCACAAAACCTTGGTGAGAGCTTAGTACACTTCCCTATAGATAGTGAAGTAGATCTAGCTGGCACATGAACTCTAACTCCTTCCCCAAAGACTCTAGGAGATCTCTTCCCGTTAGCATATTATTTTGCCCTATCAACTGCTTGTTGCATCTTGGCTTTAGCTATTTCTAAATTTTCTTGGAGGTTTGCTAGGAACTTTGAAGCATTATGAAACTTTTTTGGTATTCCTATGGTATTGGGAGTAGTAGAATTCATGCCATAATTCATCTCAAAGGAGACATCCCAATCACTTTATGAGGTCTATTATTATAAGAAAACTCTGCTAGTGGCAAGTAACTATCCCAATATATCTGCCTCTCAAGCACATATGCTCTCAACATGTCCTCTAGAATTTGATTGACCCTCTTGATCTGATCATCTATCTGTGGATGGTGACCACTACTCATTTTCAATGAGACTTTTAGTTTGTCAAATACAAAGCACCCAAAGTGTCGTGTGAATCTAGCATCCCTATCTAAAACTATGGATGTTGGTAACCCATGCAATCCGAAGACATGATAGATAAATAACTTTGCTACCTATGGAGCTTCTATCGTCTCTTATGTGGGTATGAAGCGACCATTCCATGTGTGTGTGGGACAAGGGCTAGTCATAGCCAAGGTCCCTATCTTGGGGGATATCCTAAGGTATTCAATGGTATATGAGTGTTGCATGGTAGCCACATGTTGGCACTCATTCCCACTACCATTGAATACCTTAGGATATCCTGCAAGATAGGGACCTTGCCTATGACTAGCCCATGTCCCACACAGACATGGAATGGTCTCTGTGGACCAATGTCTTATAGGACCCTACAAGCTTTCAAGCAATCCCATCAGAGAAAATAAAAACTATCCTCAAAGACTATAGTATAGAAGTAAAACAGAGAGAACCTAGATAACCTCCTAAAACTGATCAACACACCAGTGGATCCTACAAGATTTCAAGCAATCAAAATAGACCAAATAGAACCTATCCAAGAAGTCTATAGTGCTTTACGTGATGCCCATGAGGTGCGAACAGAGGATCTAAAAGCACTCAACGTAGCACTAGGAGAAACACCTCCAATCATGGGTTGAGCCATCCAGCAACTCTTAGAAGAAGTTGAGAAACTACATGCCCAAGTCATTAAGCTTCTGATGAAGATAACCAAATACAAACTTGCCATGACATTCACACAAGAAAGAAATGCAACCCCACTTGAGCCTGTTGTAGTATGCCCTTGGGAGCCAAGACCCACACCACCTTGCATGGAAGCAAGAAGGAAGGCCCAAGAAAGACTCTCCTTTCATCCACCCCATCCTCCACCATGTTCAAGCCATTGGCCATCAGCCCGCAGCTATGCCACATGCTTGAAAATATGGAGCAATGGGAGTCAAGGATCCTAGTCACATATGTAAAATACAAGACAATTGCAACACTCTACTTACACACAAAGGAAAATGCTAGCATGCACACACACCTCACTCTCACACTCTCCAAGACTAAATACATATATGCACAAAGCCTTAAGAGAAAGGAGAGTTCTTCCATTGAATGGATTTTACATGAGAGCACGACCAAAAGCTCCTTATTACAAGAAATGAGCCTCTATATATAGGCTAGGCACATTCTCCCATGTGCTCTTTTTGACTAGTCAAAAAGGAGCACATGTTCATATCTCTCTAAATCTTTGTAGATATTCTCTAACAACCCACTCTCTTCAAAAATATAGGCGTGGGAAACTTCTACGTGGGTTTTTGTACATGTGTGTCAAAAAGGTACTTTATTTTGAGGGCTTCAACACCATAGGCTAAAAGAAATATCAAAAAGGGGCTTAGGAGAGTGTTCATATGGACATATCCTAAATACAAGAAGGAGGTATTTTTGTGAGGGCTAGAGGGTGCCATTGCATGAGGAAATTGTGGGCAACCCTTATAACAACACCCTCCTCCTCCTAGACTTTGTCGTCCTCGACAAAGCTAAGAGAGAAGCATACAGTGCCAAACTGGTCCAAGTTTGGAGTCTTCAATTCTTCAAATATGCAGTAGTTCCAATCTGAATTTTGCAAGGCTGCAAATCTTTTGAATCAGCAAGACGTCCGCCTTCAAATCTCGAATCCAGCAATGCTGAGCGACACAATCCCCTTGGGGGGCAGTCAGCCCAGCCTCCATTCAATGTGCCTTCTCTGAAAGCTCCAATACCTGAAATTTAAACATACACAACAAGTAGACTGAATTTGAAAAGAAGCAGCCATAAAATATTAATTCCAATTTTTAGTTTCCATTTCAGGGAGCATCTTTCACATAGGACTTTCTCTTCTAATGAGAAGAGCTCCTGAAAATCTTCTTATTTCTACAATCCAAAAATGATGCCAAAATCTGTAATCTCCAAGTGAGTGTGACATATTGCATTGCATAGCATGAGATGAATATGTAGTAGCATGCTTAACTTATGTTCCTTCCATCATTCATACTATGCTCCTAGTCAATCAAGTTTGAAATTTAACATGAGTGTTCTGTGCTCATAAAATGAATAAACAAGAGTGCAACATTATGAGTCCCGGCAACGGTGCCAAATTTGTTGTTGTAGTATGCCCTTGGGAGCCAAGACCCACACCACCTTGCATGGAAGCAAGAAGGAAGGCCCAAGAAAGACTCTCCTTTCATCCACCCCATCCTCCACCATGTTCAAGCCATTGGCCATCAGCCCGCAGCTATGCCACATGCTTGAAAATATGGAGCAATGGGAGTCAAGGATCCTAGTCACATATGTAAAATACAAGACAATTGCAACACTCTACTTACACACAAAGGAAAATGCTAGCATGCACACACACCTCACTCTCACACTCTCCAAGACTAAATACATATATGCACAAAGCCTTAAGAGAAAGGAGAGTTCTTCCATTGAATGGATTTTACATGAGAGCACGACCAAAAGCTCCTTATTACAAGAAATGAGCCTCTATATATAGGCTAGGCACATTCTCCCATGTGCTCTTTTTGACTAGTCAAAAAGGAGCACATGTTCATATCTCTCTAAATCTTTGTAGATATTCTCTAACAACCCACTCTCTTCAAAAATATAGGCGTGGGAAACTTCTACGTGGGTTTTTGTACATGTGTGTCAAAAAGGTACTTTATTTTGAGGGGCTTCAACACCATAGGCTAAAAGAAATATCAAAAAGGGGCTTAGGAGAGTGTTCATATGGACATATCCTAAATACAAGAAGGAGGTATTTTTGTGAGGGCTAGAGGGTGCCATTGCATGAGGAAATTGTGGGCAACCCTTATAACAACACCCTCCTCCTCCTAGACTTTGTCGTCCTCGACAAAGCTAAGAGAGAAGCATACAGTGCCAAACTGGTCCAAGTTTGGAGTCTTCAATTCTTCAAATATGCAGTAGTTCCAATCTGAATTTTGCAAGGCTGCAAATCTTTTGAATCAGCAAGACGTCCGCCTTCAAATCTCGAATCCAGCAATGCTGAGCGACACAATCCCCTTGGGGGGCAGTCAGCCCAGCCTCCATTCAATGTGCCTTCTCTGAAAGCTCCAATACCTGAAATTTAAACATACACAACAAGTAGACTGAATTTGAAAAGAAGCAGCCATAAAATATTAATTCCAATTTTTAGTTTCCATTTCAGGGAGCATCTTTCACATAGGACTTTCTCTTCTAATGAGAAGAGCTCCTGAAAATCTTCTTATTTCTACAATCCAAAAATGATGCCAAAATCTGTAATCTCCAAGTGAGTGTGACATATTGCATTGCATAGCATGAGATGAATATGTAGTAGCATGCTTAACTTATGTTCCTTCCATCATTCATACTATGCTCCTAGTCAATCAAGTTTGAAATTTAACATGAGTGTTCTGTGCTCATAAAATGAATAAACAAGAGTGCAACATTATGAGTCCCGGCAACGGTGCCAAATTTGTTGTTGTAGTATGCCCTTGGGAGCCAAGACCCACACCACCTTGCATGGAAGCAAGAAGGAAGGCCCAAGAAAGACTCTCCTTTCATCCACCCCATCCTCCACCATGTTCAAGCCATTGGCCATCAGCCCGCAGCTATGCCACATGCTTGAAAATATGGAGCAATGGGAGTCAAGGATCCTAGTCACATATGTAAAATACAAGACAATTGCAACACTCTACTTACACACAAAGGAAAATGCTAGCATGCACACACACCTCACTCTCACACTCTCCAAGACTAAATACATATATGCACAAAGCCTTAAGAGAAAGGAGAGTTCTTCCATTGAATGGATTTTACATGAGAGCACGACCAAAAGCTCCTTATTACAAGAAATGAGCCTCTATATATAGGCTAGGCACATTCTCCCATGTGCTCTTTTTGACTAGTCAAAAAGGAGCACATGTTCATATCTCTCTAAATCTTTGTAGATATTCTCTAACAACCCACTCTCTTCAAAAATATAGGCGTGGGAAACTTCTACGTGGGTTTTTGTACATGTGTGTCAAAAAGGTACTTTATTTTGAGGGGCTTCAACACCATAGGCTAAAAGAAATATCAAAAAGGGGCTTAGGAGAGTGTTCATATGGACATATCCTAAATACAAGAAGGAGGTATTTTTGTGAGGGCTAGAGGGTGCCATTGCATGAGGAAATTGTGGGCAACCCTTATAACAACACCCTCCTCCTCCTAGACTTTGTCGTCCTCGACAAAGCTAAGAGAGAAGCATACAGTGCCAAACTGGTCCAAGTTTGGAGTCTTCAATTCTTCAAATATGCAGTAGTTCCAATCTGAATTTTGCAAGGCTGCAAATCTTTTGAATCAGCAAGACGTCCGCCTTCAAATCTCGAATCCAGCAATGCTGAGCGACACAATCCCCTTGGGGGGCAGTCAGCCCAGCCTCCATTCAATGTGCCTTCTCTGAAAGCTCCAATACCTGAAATTTAAACATACACAACAAGTAGACTGAATTTGAAAAGAAGCAGCCATAAAATATTAATTCCAATTTTTAGTTTCCATTTCAGGGAGCATCTTTCACATAGGACTTTCTCTTCTAATGAGAAGAGCTCCTGAAAATCTTCTTATTTCTACAATCCAAAAATGATGCCAAAATCTGTAATCTCCAAGTGAGTGTGACATATTGCATTGCATAGCATGAGATGAATATGTAGTAGCATGCTTAACTTATGTTCCTTCCATCATTCATACTATGCTCCTAGTCAATCAAGTTTGAAATTTAACATGAGTGTTCTGTGCTCATAAAATGAATAAACAAGAGTGCAACATTATGAGTCCCGGCAACGGTGCCAAATTTGTTGTTGTAGTATGCCCTTGGGAGCCAAGACCCACACCACCTTGCATGGAAGCAAGAAGGAAGGCCCAAGAAAGACTCTCCTTTCATCCACCCCATCCTCCACCATGTTCAAGCCATTGGCCATCAGCCCGCAGCTATGCCACATGCTTGAAAATATGGAGCAATGGGAGTCAAGGATCCTAGTCACATATGTAAAATACAAGACAATTGCAACACTCTACTTACACACAAAGGAAAATGCTAGCATGCACACACACCTCACTCTCACACTCTCCAAGACTAAATACATATATGCACAAAGCCTTAAGAGAAAGGAGAGTTCTTCCATTGAATGGATTTTACATGAGAGCACGACCAAAAGCTCCTTATTACAAGAAATGAGCCTCTATATATAGGCTAGGCACATTCTCCCATGTGCTCTTTTTGACTAGTCAAAAAGGAGCACATGTTCATATCTCTCTAAATCTTTGTAGATATTCTCTAACAACCCACTCTCTTCAAAAATATAGGCGTGGGAAACTTCTACGTGGGTTTTTGTACATGTGTGTCAAAAAGGTACTTTATTTTGAGGGGCTTCAACACCATAGGCTAAAAGAAATATCAAAAAGGGGCTTAGGAGAGTGTTCATATGGACATATCCTAAATACAAGAAGGAGGTATTTTTGTGAGGGCTAGAGGGTGCCATTGCATGAGGAAATTGTGGGCAACCCTTATAACAACACCCTCCTCCTCCTAGACTTTGTCGTCCTCGACAAAGCTAAGAGAGAAGCATACAGTGCCAAACTGGTCCAAGTTTGGAGTCTTCAATTCTTCAAATATGCAGTAGTTCCAATCTGAATTTTGCAAGGCTGCAAATCTTTTGAATCAGCAAGACGTCCGCCTTCAAATCTCGAATCCAGCAATGCTGAGCGACACAATCCCCTTGGGGGGCAGTCAGCCCAGCCTCCATTCAATGTGCCTTCTCTGAAAGCTCCAATACCTGAAATTTAAACATACACAACAAGTAGACTGAATTTGAAAAGAAGCAGCCATAAAATATTAATTCCAATTTTTAGTTTCCATTTCAGGGAGCATCTTTCACATAGGACTTTCTCTTCTAATGAGAAGAGCTCCTGAAAATCTTCTTATTTCTACAATCCAAAAATGATGCCAAAATCTGTAATCTCCAAGTGAGTGTGACATATTGCATTGCATAGCATGAGATGAATATGTAGTAGCATGCTTAACTTATGTTCCTTCCATCATTCATACTATGCTCCTAGTCAATCAAGTTTGAAATTTAACATGAGTGTTCTGTGCTCATAAAATGAATAAACAAGAGTGCAACATTATGAGTCCCGGCAACGGTGCCAAATTTGTTGTTGTAGTATGCCCTTGGGAGCCAAGACCCACACCACCTTGCATGGAAGCAAGAAGGAAGGCCCAAGAAAGACTCTCCTTTCATCCACCCCATCCTCCACCATGTTCAAGCCATTGGCCATCAGCCCGCAGCTATGCCACATGCTTGAAAATATGGAGCAATGGGAGTCAAGGATCCTAGTCACATATGTAAAATACAAGACAATTGCAACACTCTACTTACACACAAAGGAAAATGCTAGCATGCACACACACCTCACTCTCACACTCTCCAAGACTAAATACATATATGCACAAAGCCTTAAGAGAAAGGAGAGTTCTTCCATTGAATGGATTTTACATGAGAGCACGACCAAAAGCTCCTTATTACAAGAAATGAGCCTCTATATATAGGCTAGGCACATTCTCCCATGTGCTCTTTTTGACTAGTCAAAAAGGAGCACATGTTCATATCTCTCTAAATCTTTGTAGATATTCTCTAACAACCCACTCTCTTCAAAAATATAGGCGTGGGAAACTTCTACGTGGGTTTTTGTACATGTGTGTCAAAAAGGTACTTTATTTTGAGGGGCTTCAACACCATAGGCTAAAAGAAATATCAAAAAGGGGCTTAGGAGAGTGTTCATATGGACATATCCTAAATACAAGAAGGAGGTATTTTTGTGAGGGCTAGAGGGTGCCATTGCATGAGGAAATTGTGGGCAACCCTTATAACAACACCCTCCTCCTCCTAGACTTTGTCGTCCTCGACAAAGCTAAGAGAGAAGCATACAGTGCCAAACTGGTCCAAGTTTGGAGTCTTCAATTCTTCAAATATGCAGTAGTTCCAATCTGAATTTTGCAAGGCTGCAAATCTTTTGAATCAGCAAGACGTCCGCCTTCAAATCTCGAATCCAGCAATGCTGAGCGACACAATCCCCTTGGGGGGCAGTCAGCCCAGCCTCCATTCAATGTGCCTTCTCTGAAAGCTCCAATACCTGAAATTTAAACATACACAACAAGTAGACTGAATTTGAAAAGAAGCAGCCATAAAATATTAATTCCAATTTTTAGTTTCCATTTCAGGGAGCATCTTTCACATAGGACTTTCTCTTCTAATGAGAAGAGCTCCTGAAAATCTTCTTATTTCTACAATCCAAAAATGATGCCAAAATCTGTAATCTCCAAGTGAGTGTGACATATTGCATTGCATAGCATGAGATGAATATGTAGTAGCATGCTTAACTTATGTTCCTTCCATCATTCATACTATGCTCCTAGTCAATCAAGTTTGAAATTTAACATGAGTGTTCTGTGCTCATAAAATGAATAAACAAGAGTGCAACATTATGAGTCCCGGCAACGGTGCCAAATTTGTTGTTGTAGTATGCCCTTGGGAGCCAAGACCCACACCACCTTGCATGGAAGCAAGAAGGAAGGCCCAAGAAAGACTCTCCTTTCATCCACCCCATCCTCCACCATGTTCAAGCCATTGGCCATCAGCCCGCAGCTATGCCACATGCTTGAAAATATGGAGCAATGGGAGTCAAGGATCCTAGTCACATATGTAAAATACAAGACAATTGCAACACTCTACTTACACACAAAGGAAAATGCTAGCATGCACACACACCTCACTCTCACACTCTCCAAGACTAAATACATATATGCACAAAGCCTTAAGAGAAAGGAGAGTTCTTCCATTGAATGGATTTTACATGAGAGCACGACCAAAAGCTCCTTATTACAAGAAATGAGCCTCTATATATAGGCTAGGCACATTCTCCCATGTGCTCTTTTTGACTAGTCAAAAAGGAGCACATGTTCATATCTCTCTAAATCTTTGTAGATATTCTCTAACAACCCACTCTCTTCAAAAATATAGGCGTGGGAAACTTCTACGTGGGTTTTTGTACATGTGTGTCAAAAAGGTACTTTATTTTGAGGGGCTTCAACACCATAGGCTAAAAGAAATATCAAAAAGGGGCTTAGGAGAGTGTTCATATGGACATATCCTAAATACAAGAAGGAGGTATTTTTGTGAGGGCTAGAGGGTGCCATTGCATGAGGAAATTGTGGGCAACCCTTATAACAACACCCTCCTCCTCCTAGACTTTGTCGTCCTCGACAAAGCTAAGAGAGAAGCATACAGTGCCAAACTGGTCCAAGTTTGGAGTCTTCAATTCTTCAAATATGCAGTAGTTCCAATCTGAATTTTGCAAGGCTGCAAATCTTTTGAATCAGCAAGACGTCCGCCTTCAAATCTCGAATCCAGCAATGCTGAGCGACACAATCCCCTTGGGGGGCAGTCAGCCCAGCCTCCATTCAATGTGCCTTCTCTGAAAGCTCCAATACCTGAAATTTAAACATACACAACAAGTAGACTGAATTTGAAAAGAAGCAGCCATAAAATATTAATTCCAATTTTTAGTTTCCATTTCAGGGAGCATCTTTCACATAGGACTTTCTCTTCTAATGAGAAGAGCTCCTGAAAATCTTCTTATTTCTACAATCCAAAAATGATGCCAAAATCTGTAATCTCCAAGTGAGTGTGACATATTGCATTGCATAGCATGAGATGAATATGTAGTAGCATGCTTAACTTATGTTCCTTCCATCATTCATACTATGCTCCTAGTCAATCAAGTTTGAAATTTAACATGAGTGTTCTGTGCTCATAAAATGAATAAACAAGAGTGCAACATTATGAGTCCCGGCAACGGTGCCAAATTTGTTGTTGTAGTATGCCCTTGGGAGCCAAGACCCACACCACCTTGCATGGAAGCAAGAAGGAAGGCCCAAGAAAGACTCTCCTTTCATCCACCCCATCCTCCACCATGTTCAAGCCATTGGCCATCAGCCCGCAGCTATGCCACATGCTTGAAAATATGGAGCAATGGGAGTCAAGGATCCTAGTCACATATGTAAAATACAAGACAATTGCAACACTCTACTTACACACAAAGGAAAATGCTAGCATGCACACACACCTCACTCTCACACTCTCCAAGACTAAATACATATATGCACAAAGCCTTAAGAGAAAGGAGAGTTCTTCCATTGAATGGATTTTACATGAGAGCACGACCAAAAGCTCCTTATTACAAGAAATGAGCCTCTATATATAGGCTAGGCACATTCTCCCATGTGCTCTTTTTGACTAGTCAAAAAGGAGCACATGTTCATATCTCTCTAAATCTTTGTAGATATTCTCTAACAACCCACTCTCTTCAAAAATATAGGCGTGGGAAACTTCTACGTGGGTTTTTGTACATGTGTGTCAAAAAGGTACTTTATTTTGAGGGGCTTCAACACCATAGGCTAAAAGAAATATCAAAAAGGGGCTTAGGAGAGTGTTCATATGGACATATCCTAAATACAAGAAGGAGGTATTTTTGTGAGGGCTAGAGGGTGCCATTGCATGAGGAAATTGTGGGCAACCCTTATAACAACACCCTCCTCCTCCTAGACTTTGTCGTCCTCGACAAAGCTAAGAGAGAAGCATACAGTGCCAAACTGGTCCAAGTTTGGAGTCTTCAATTCTTCAAATATGCAGTAGTTCCAATCTGAATTTTGCAAGGCTGCAAATCTTTTGAATCAGCAAGACGTCCGCCTTCAAATCTCGAATCCAGCAATGCTGAGCGACACAATCCCCTTGGGGGGCAGTCAGCCCAGCCTCCATTCAATGTGCCTTCTCTGAAAGCTCCAATACCTGAAATTTAAACATACACAACAAGTAGACTGAATTTGAAAAGAAGCAGCCATAAAATATTAATTCCAATTTTTAGTTTCCATTTCAGGGAGCATCTTTCACATAGGACTTTCTCTTCTAATGAGAAGAGCTCCTGAAAATCTTCTTATTTCTACAATCCAAAAATGATGCCAAAATCTGTAATCTCCAAGTGAGTGTGACATATTGCATTGCATAGCATGAGATGAATATGTAGTAGCATGCTTAACTTATGTTCCTTCCATCATTCATACTATGCTCCTAGTCAATCAAGTTTGAAATTTAACATGAGTGTTCTGTGCTCATAAAATGAATAAACAAGAGTGCAACATTATGAGTCCCGGCAACGGTGCCAAATTTGTTGTTGTAGTATGCCCTTGGGAGCCAAGACCCACACCACCTTGCATGGAAGCAAGAAGGAAGGCCCAAGAAAGACTCTCCTTTCATCCACCCCATCCTCCACCATGTTCAAGCCATTGGCCATCAGCCCGCAGCTATGCCACATGCTTGAAAATATGGAGCAATGGGAGTCAAGGATCCTAGTCACATATGTAAAATACAAGACAATTGCAACACTCTACTTACACACAAAGGAAAATGCTAGCATGCACACACACCTCACTCTCACACTCTCCAAGACTAAATACATATATGCACAAAGCCTTAAGAGAAAGGAGAGTTCTTCCATTGAATGGATTTTACATGAGAGCACGACCAAAAGCTCCTTATTACAAGAAATGAGCCTCTATATATAGGCTAGGCACATTCTCCCATGTGCTCTTTTTGACTAGTCAAAAAGGAGCACATGTTCATATCTCTCTAAATCTTTGTAGATATTCTCTAACAACCCACTCTCTTCAAAAATATAGGCGTGGGAAACTTCTACGTGGGTTTTTGTACATGTGTGTCAAAAAGGTACTTTATTTTGAGGGGCTTCAACACCATAGGCTAAAAGAAATATCAAAAAGGGGCTTAGGAGAGTGTTCATATGGACATATCCTAAATACAAGAAGGAGGTATTTTTGTGAGGGCTAGAGGGTGCCATTGCATGAGGAAATTGTGGGCAACCCTTATAACAACACCCTCCTCCTCCTAGACTTTGTCGTCCTCGACAAAGCTAAGAGAGAAGCATACAGTGCCAAACTGGTCCAAGTTTGGAGTCTTCAATTCTTCAAATATGCAGTAGTTCCAATCTGAATTTTGCAAGGCTGCAAATCTTTTGAATCAGCAAGACGTCCGCCTTCAAATCTCGAATCCAGCAATGCTGAGCGACACAATCCCCTTGGGGGGCAGTCAGCCCAGCCTCCATTCAATGTGCCTTCTCTGAAAGCTCCAATACCTGAAATTTAAACATACACAACAAGTAGACTGAATTTGAAAAGAAGCAGCCATAAAATATTAATTCCAATTTTTAGTTTCCATTTCAGGGAGCATCTTTCACATAGGACTTTCTCTTCTAATGAGAAGAGCTCCTGAAAATCTTCTTATTTCTACAATCCAAAAATGATGCCAAAATCTGTAATCTCCAAGTGAGTGTGACATATTGCATTGCATAGCATGAGATGAATATGTAGTAGCATGCTTAACTTATGTTCCTTCCATCATTCATACTATGCTCCTAGTCAATCAAGTTTGAAATTTAACATGAGTGTTCTGTGCTCATAAAATGAATAAACAAGAGTGCAACATTATGAGTCCCGGCAACGGTGCCAAATTTGTTGTTGTAGTATGCCCTTGGGAGCCAAGACCCACACCACCTTGCATGGAAGCAAGAAGGAAGGCCCAAGAAAGACTCTCCTTTCATCCACCCCATCCTCCACCATGTTCAAGCCATTGGCCATCAGCCCGCAGCTATGCCACATGCTTGAAAATATGGAGCAATGGGAGTCAAGGATCCTAGTCACATATGTAAAATACAAGACAATTGCAACACTCTACTTACACACAAAGGAAAATGCTAGCATGCACACACACCTCACTCTCACACTCTCCAAGACTAAATACATATATGCACAAAGCCTTAAGAGAAAGGAGAGTTCTTCCATTGAATGGATTTTACATGAGAGCACGACCAAAAGCTCCTTATTACAAGAAATGAGCCTCTATATATAGGCTAGGCACATTCTCCCATGTGCTCTTTTTGACTAGTCAAAAAGGAGCACATGTTCATATCTCTCTAAATCTTTGTAGATATTCTCTAACAACCCACTCTCTTCAAAAATATAGGCGTGGGAAACTTCTACGTGGGTTTTTGTACATGTGTGTCAAAAAGGTACTTTATTTTGAGGGGCTTCAACACCATAGGCTAAAAGAAATATCAAAAAGGGGCTTAGGAGAGTGTTCATATGGACATATCCTAAATACAAGAAGGAGGTATTTTTGTGAGGGCTAGAGGGTGCCATTGCATGAGGAAATTGTGGGCAACCCTTATAACAACACCCTCCTCCTCCTAGACTTTGTCGTCCTCGACAAAGCTAAGAGAGAAGCATACAGTGCCAAACTGGTCCAAGTTTGGAGTCTTCAATTCTTCAAATATGCAGTAGTTCCAATCTGAATTTTGCAAGGCTGCAAATCTTTTGAATCAGCAAGACGTCCGCCTTCAAATCTCGAATCCAGCAATGCTGAGCGACACAATCCCCTTGGGGGGCAGTCAGCCCAGCCTCCATTCAATGTGCCTTCTCTGAAAGCTCCAATACCTGAAATTTAAACATACACAACAAGTAGACTGAATTTGAAAAGAAGCAGCCATAAAATATTAATTCCAATTTTTAGTTTCCATTTCAGGGAGCATCTTTCACATAGGACTTTCTCTTCTAATGAGAAGAGCTCCTGAAAATCTTCTTATTTCTACAATCCAAAAATGATGCCAAAATCTGTAATCTCCAAGTGAGTGTGACATATTGCATTGCATAGCATGAGATGAATATGTAGTAGCATGCTTAACTTATGTTCCTTCCATCATTCATACTATGCTCCTAGTCAATCAAGTTTGAAATTTAACATGAGTGTTCTGTGCTCATAAAATGAATAAACAAGAGTGCAACATTATGAGTCCCGGCAACGGTGCCAAATTTGTTGTTGTAGTATGCCCTTGGGAGCCAAGACCCACACCACCTTGCATGGAAGCAAGAAGGAAGGCCCAAGAAAGACTCTCCTTTCATCCACCCCATCCTCCACCATGTTCAAGCCATTGGCCATCAGCCCGCAGCTATGCCACATGCTTGAAAATATGGAGCAATGGGAGTCAAGGATCCTAGTCACATATGTAAAATACAAGACAATTGCAACACTCTACTTACACACAAAGGAAAATGCTAGCATGCACACACACCTCACTCTCACACTCTCCAAGACTAAATACATATATGCACAAAGCCTTAAGAGAAAGGAGAGTTCTTCCATTGAATGGATTTTACATGAGAGCACGACCAAAAGCTCCTTATTACAAGAAATGAGCCTCTATATATAGGCTAGGCACATTCTCCCATGTGCTCTTTTTGACTAGTCAAAAAGGAGCACATGTTCATATCTCTCTAAATCTTTGTAGATATTCTCTAACAACCCACTCTCTTCAAAAATATAGGCGTGGGAAACTTCTACGTGGGTTTTTGTACATGTGTGTCAAAAAGGTACTTTATTTTGAGGGGCTTCAACACCATAGGCTAAAAGAAATATCAAAAAGGGGCTTAGGAGAGTGTTCATATGGACATATCCTAAATACAAGAAGGAGGTATTTTTGTGAGGGCTAGAGGGTGCCATTGCATGAGGAAATTGTGGGCAACCCTTATAACAACACCCTCCTCCTCCTAGACTTTGTCGTCCTCGACAAAGCTAAGAGAGAAGCATACAGTGCCAAACTGGTCCAAGTTTGGAGTCTTCAATTCTTCAAATATGCAGTAGTTCCAATCTGAATTTTGCAAGGCTGCAAATCTTTTGAATCAGCAAGACGTCCGCCTTCAAATCTCGAATCCAGCAATGCTGAGCGACACAATCCCCTTGGGGGGCAGTCAGCCCAGCCTCCATTCAATGTGCCTTCTCTGAAAGCTCCAATACCTGAAATTTAAACATACACAACAAGTAGACTGAATTTGAAAAGAAGCAGCCATAAAATATTAATTCCAATTTTTAGTTTCCATTTCAGGGAGCATCTTTCACATAGGACTTTCTCTTCTAATGAGAAGAGCTCCTGAAAATCTTCTTATTTCTACAATCCAAAAATGATGCCAAAATCTGTAATCTCCAAGTGAGTGTGACATATTGCATTGCATAGCATGAGATGAATATGTAGTAGCATGCTTAACTTATGTTCCTTCCATCATTCATACTATGCTCCTAGTCAATCAAGTTTGAAATTTAACATGAGTGTTCTGTGCTCATAAAATGAATAAACAAGAGTGCAACATTATGAGTCCCGGCAACGGTGCCAAATTTGTTGTTGTAGTATGCCCTTGGGAGCCAAGACCCACACCACCTTGCATGGAAGCAAGAAGGAAGGCCCAAGAAAGACTCTCCTTTCATCCACCCCATCCTCCACCATGTTCAAGCCATTGGCCATCAGCCCGCAGCTATGCCACATGCTTGAAAATATGGAGCAATGGGAGTCAAGGATCCTAGTCACATATGTAAAATACAAGACAATTGCAACACTCTACTTACACACAAAGGAAAATGCTAGCATGCACACACACCTCACTCTCACACTCTCCAAGACTAAATACATATATGCACAAAGCCTTAAGAGAAAGGAGAGTTCTTCCATTGAATGGATTTTACATGAGAGCACGACCAAAAGCTCCTTATTACAAGAAATGAGCCTCTATATATAGGCTAGGCACATTCTCCCATGTGCTCTTTTTGACTAGTCAAAAAGGAGCACATGTTCATATCTCTCTAAATCTTTGTAGATATTCTCTAACAACCCACTCTCTTCAAAAATATAGGCGTGGGAAACTTCTACGTGGGTTTTTGTACATGTGTGTCAAAAAGGTACTTTATTTTGAGGGGCTTCAACACCATAGGCTAAAAGAAATATCAAAAAGGGGCTTAGGAGAGTGTTCATATGGACATATCCTAAATACAAGAAGGAGGTATTTTTGTGAGGGCTAGAGGGTGCCATTGCATGAGGAAATTGTGGGCAACCCTTATAACAACACCCTCCTCCTCCTAGACTTTGTCGTCCTCGACAAAGCTAAGAGAGAAGCATACAGTGCCAAACTGGTCCAAGTTTGGAGTCTTCAATTCTTCAAATATGCAGTAGTTCCAATCTGAATTTTGCAAGGCTGCAAATCTTTTGAATCAGCAAGACGTCCGCCTTCAAATCTCGAATCCAGCAATGCTGAGCGACACAATCCCCTTGGGGGGCAGTCAGCCCAGCCTCCATTCAATGTGCCTTCTCTGAAAGCTCCAATACCTGAAATTTAAACATACACAACAAGTAGACTGAGTTTGAAAAGAAGCAGCCATAAAATATTAATTCCAATTTTTAGTTTCCATTTCAGGGAGCATCTTTCACATAGGACTTTCTCTTCTAATGAGAAGAGCTCCTGAAAATCTTCTTATTTCTACAATCCAAAAATGATGCCAAAATCTGTAATCTCCAAGTGAGTGTGACATATTGCATTGCATAGCATGAGATGAATATGTAGTAGCATGCTTAACTTATGTTCCTTCCATCATTCATACTATGCTCCTAGTCAATCAAGTTTGAAATTTAACATGAGTGTTCTGTGCTCATAAAATGAATAAACAAGAGTGCAACATTATGAGTCCCGGCAACGGTGCCAAATTTGTTGTTGTAGTATGCCCTTGGGAGCCAAGACCCACACCACCTTGCATGGAAGCAAGAAGGAAGGCCCAAGAAAGACTCTCCTTTCATCCACCCCATCCTCCACCATGTTCAAGCCATTGGCCATCAGCCCGCAGCTATGCCACATGCTTGAAAATATGGAGCAATGGGAGTCAAGGATCCTAGTCACATATGTAAAATACAAGACAATTGCAACACTCTACTTACACACAAAGGAAAATGCTAGCATGCACACACACCTCACTCTCACACTCTCCAAGACTAAATACATATATGCACAAAGCCTTAAGAGAAAGGAGAGTTCTTCCATTGAATGGATTTTACATGAGAGCACGACCAAAAGCTCCTTATTACAAGAAATGAGCCTCTATATATAGGCTAGGCACATTCTCCCATGTGCTCTTTTTGACTAGTCAAAAAGGAGCACATGTTCATATCTCTCTAAATCTTTGTAGATATTCTCTAACAACCCACTCTCTTCAAAAATATAGGCGTGGGAAACTTCTACGTGGGTTTTTGTACATGTGTGTCAAAAAGGTACTTTATTTTGAGGGGCTTCAACACCATAGGCTAAAAGAAATATCAAAAAGGGGCTTAGGAGAGTGTTCATATGGACATATCCTAAATACAAGAAGGAGGTATTTTTGTGAGGGCTAGAGGGTGCCATTGCATGAGGAAATTGTGGGCAACCCTTATAACAACACCCTCCTCCTCCTAGACTTTGTCGTCCTCGACAAAGCTAAGAGAGAAGCATACAGTGCCAAACTGGTCCAAGTTTGGAGTCTTCAATTCTTCAAATATGCAGTAGTTCCAATCTGAATTTTGCAAGGCTGCAAATCTTTTGAATCAGCAAGACGTCCGCCTTCAAATCTCGAATCCAGCAATGCTGAGCGACACAATCCCCTTGGGGGGCAGTCAGCCCAGCCTCCATTCAATGTGCCTTCTCTGAAAGCTCCAATACCTGAAATTTAAACATACACAACAAGTAGACTGAATTTGAAAAGAAGCAGCCATAAAATATTAATTCCAATTTTTAGTTTCCATTTCAGGGAGCATCTTTCACATAGGACTTTCTCTTCTAATGAGAAGAGCTCCTGAAAATCTTCTTATTTCTACAATCCAAAAATGATGCCAAAATCTGTAATCTCCAAGTGAGTGTGACATATTGCATTGCATAGCATGAGATGAATATGTAGTAGCATGCTTAACTTATGTTCCTTCCATCATTCATACTATGCTCCTAGTCAATCAAGTTTGAAATTTAACATGAGTGTTCTGTGCTCATAAAATGAATAAACAAGAGTGCAACATTATGAGTCCCGGCAACGGTGCCAAATTTGTTGTTGTAGTATGCCCTTGGGAGCCAAGACCCACACCACCTTGCATGGAAGCAAGAAGGAAGGCCCAAGAAAGACTCTCCTTTCATCCACCCCATCCTCCACCATGTTCAAGCCATTGGCCATCAGCCCGCAGCTATGCCACATGCTTGAAAATATGGAGCAATGGGAGTCAAGGATCCTAGTCACATATGTAAAATACAAGACAATTGCAACACTCTACTTACACACAAAGGAAAATGCTAGCATGCACACACACCTCACTCTCACACTCTCCAAGACTAAATACATATATGCACAAAGCCTTAAGAGAAAGGAGAGTTCTTCCATTGAATGGATTTTACATGAGAGCACGACCAAAAGCTCCTTATTACAAGAAATGAGCCTCTATATATAGGCTAGGCACATTCTCCCATGTGCTCTTTTTGACTAGTCAAAAAGGAGCACATGTTCATATCTCTCTAAATCTTTGTAGATATTCTCTAACAACCCACTCTCTTCAAAAATATAGGCGTGGGAAACTTCTACGTGGGTTTTTGTACATGTGTGTCAAAAAGGTACTTTATTTTGAGGGGCTTCAACACCATAGGCTAAAAGAAATATCAAAAAGGGGCTTAGGAGAGTGTTCATATGGACATATCCTAAATACAAGAAGGAGGTATTTTTGTGAGGGCTAGAGGGTGCCATTGCATGAGGAAATTGTGGGCAACCCTTATAACAACACCCTCCTCCTCCTAGACTTTGTCGTCCTCGACAAAGCTAAGAGAGAAGCATACAGTGCCAAACTGGTCCAAGTTTGGAGTCTTCAATTCTTCAAATATGCAGTAGTTCCAATCTGAATTTTGCAAGGCTGCAAATCTTTTGAATCAGCAAGACGTCCGCCTTCAAATCTCGAATCCAGCAATGCTGAGCGACACAATCCCCTTGGGGGGCAGTCAGCCCAGCCTCCATTCAATGTGCCTTCTCTGAAAGCTCCAATACCTGAAATTTAAACATACACAACAAGTAGACTGAATTTGAAAAGAAGCAGCCATAAAATATTAATTCCAATTTTTAGTTTCCATTTCAGGGAGCATCTTTCACATAGGACTTTCTCTTCTAATGAGAAGAGCTCCTGAAAATCTTCTTATTTCTACAATCCAAAAATGATGCCAAAATCTGTAATCTCCAAGTGAGTGTGACATATTGCATTGCATAGCATGAGATGAATATGTAGTAGCATGCTTAACTTATGTTCCTTCCATCATTCATACTATGCTCCTAGTCAATCAAGTTTGAAATTTAACATGAGTGTTCTGTGCTCATAAAATGAATAAACAAGAGTGCAACATTATGAGTCCCGGCAACGGTGCCAAATTTGTTGTTGTAGTATGCCCTTGGGAGCCAAGACCCACACCACCTTGCATGGAAGCAAGAAGGAAGGCCCAAGAAAGACTCTCCTTTCATCCACCCCATCCTCCACCATGTTCAAGCCATTGGCCATCAGCCCGCAGCTATGCCACATGCTTGAAAATATGGAGCAATGGGAGTCAAGGATCCTAGTCACATATGTAAAATACAAGACAATTGCAACACTCTACTTACACACAAAGGAAAATGCTAGCATGCACACACACCTCACTCTCACACTCTCCAAGACTAAATACATATATGCACAAAGCCTTAAGAGAAAGGAGAGTTCTTCCATTGAATGGATTTTACATGAGAGCACGACCAAAAGCTCCTTATTACAAGAAATGAGCCTCTATATATAGGCTAGGCACATTCTCCCATGTGCTCTTTTTGACTAGTCAAAAAGGAGCACATGTTCATATCTCTCTAAATCTTTGTAGATATTCTCTAACAACCCACTCTCTTCAAAAATATAGGCGTGGGAAACTTCTACGTGGGTTTTTGTACATGTGTGTCAAAAAGGTACTTTATTTTGAGGGGCTTCAACACCATAGGCTAAAAGAAATATCAAAAAGGGGCTTAGGAGAGTGTTCATATGGACATCTCCTAAATACAAGAAGGAGGTATTTTTGTGAGCGCTAGAGGGTGCCATTGCATGAGGAAATTGTGGGCAACCCTTATAACAACAGAGCCACTTGGCCTAGAGGAAGTCACCCCATTCCCAACCATGTTGAATGTTGAAGGTGATGAGTGTGTAGAAAGTGATTAGTATGAAACACAACCCATAGTCAGAGGACGTGCCACCAAAGGGAAACATGAAGGTTCAAGTTATATTAACTGGAATGGCTCAAAGAATCAAAAGAGTTAGGCTACACATACTCTGCAAGCATGGATGCATAATAAACAACCATGGCACTTATGGAAGATCATGTCCTTAAGTCCAGATACCTAAAGACCAGCACGTAGAAGGTCTCTTCACATCAATGAAATTCAATAAAAAAATGCTTTTCATGATGATAGAAGAATACTTCAAAAAAGTCGATCAGCTAGTTGGGAAACCTCCAAGTTTTTCCTCAAAATTTCACCCGGATGACCTACCTGCAATTGCAAAATGGAGTACCGTATTCCAAATCAGCACAAAGTGTTACTAAGAGATTATCCAAAAATGATGCATTGATAGACAATGCCCCATATGTAGCTTGTGGAATGATGATATCTTCGACATGATGTGTGTGTTCCTTATAGTGCTCACAAAAATAGAGAAACCTCATGTGGATGTCTCAAGATTGGCATAAACTTGACCTTGGCTATGATCTAAGCACCACTCTGAGTTGTGGAATGATGTTAAATATCTTTGAAAAGATCTGCGTGTTCCTTGTAGTGTCTACAAAAGTAGTTTACCTCATGTGGATGCCTCAAGATTAGAATAAACTTGAACTTCGCTACGATCTAAGCATTGTCACATCCCCTCCTTCCAAACCTATTATAAACAAACCTTTCTAGGTGCATTCACCACATGATTCTAGGAGTACCACTCCCAAGTATTCATGTCCGATTTGAGAAATATAATACACCTCCTCATATGTCAATTGATATAGTGCTCAAAGCATTTCTGTCCATCACACATGCGCAATGGATTGGAAGTGACTCAAAGATGAACTCGCATGGGGTATTATAATCAAAGAGCATACCACTACCCTCACATTGCTCCAAAACTACATTGATAGGACCGGTACTGAAAGGTTTGTCCGAGACAATAAATGGAAGAGAAAGGGGTGTTCCATGACTTGTAATTCTAAAATAGTGATCATTATCTCTAGTTTTGCATGTAAAAACCATTTTTTGCATCCTACCTCCACTTTGTCCAAGCCGAGGAGTCCTCAAGATTGGGGAGCACGTAAAATATGTGTAAAAATTTTCATAATTTTCAAGATTTTTGAACCCTAAAATGAGCCATGTGTCATAATTTATTAATTGTGTCAGTCACTAGATCTAAAACCAGCCAAAGATAGTAAAAAATAGAAGTAGAGCTTGTGGGCTATTTCAAAGGTTAGGCGGAGTGAGGAAGGAAAGAAACAAGCTTTTTTTGCAATTTGGATGATCTCTAATATAATACTCCATTGTTCCACTCATCTATAATATTCATTGTGACTGTGCATGCATGCATCTCTTTCTTGTTGTGTACACATTTCCACACATCATTTTCCCACACTCATATACCACTCCCTTGTCTCCTTGGACTGATAATTTAAGTTAGGACATCTCTCTTGAATTATGTGATGAACATTGTTCTACATCGAGATCCACAACATGTGGTCATTTGTGTCTTGCTACATCAAACCCTTAAAAGCCAGAAATTTAAGGCATATTCTTGTGAAAAGGTTCATAAGATCCTCCATTGGTGATTCATTGTCTTCCAAAGAAGAATCGGAGGCTGAGTTCGACACTCTTCTAGTATTCTCTTGAGAAGGAGGTATCTAGGCTAGATCTTGAGATAAGTCAATAGGAAGTGTTAAGGATATAGGAGTAGTTGGTCATCAAGGTGTGAGAAGATGAACTTTTCCTATCATAGGTCTTGAAGGGAGCCTTGAAATGGAAAAGATATTCCTCAGCTATTCGAGTATTGTGCACGTACCCACCCACACTCTTCTAGATAGAGGCCTACCGAAGACAAGACACAAAGAAATGAGAGAGAAAAGGAAACTTACTTCCTAGAGTGTGTTCTTGTACAGAACATGCAAGGGTCTCACCGATGTGCTAAACTTGTAGCTGACATCATCAAGTGGTTACTTTAGAGATGGGCTCTCCATGGACAAGAATACTTTGTAGCACCTTCTATGCATAGAAGACAATAGCACAAAGGCAATATTATGAAGCTTTATGAATGGAAAAAATAGAGTCCTAAATAACGCATAAAATTGACTCTATAAAGTACTAATGATACTCGATTTGTGAACAAATCTTAACCCAAAACTTTTCAACTTTTTGCAATAGGCTCAAGACTGACATAAATGTACAACTGAATCCAATGGTACAAAAAGGGAACAATAAATGTAGATAGCCTTAGGACCAGCCAAGTGGACTCCACTTGCCTTCTACCTCATTGGGTGCCTACTCATTCACCTTCACTATTAAGGCTACTCCACCTTCCACAAGTAGCACAAGTCATACACTAGCTTGCTAGATACTTGATTGATTGAACTTACAAACATAACTAAACTAGTATATATATATGCAACCAGAGATGAATAGAGAAGGTAAATAGTCCAATTGACAACAAAAGAGTGCAATATTCTAGTACACAACTTGGAGAAAAGGGCTACTCTAACAAAACAATGTACAATAGGGACTAACCCAACAAAATTTTGAGATAAGGCCAAAATTCGTATAGAGAAGTAATCTAGAATGTTCTAGAGTTTTCCACAAAACACTCCCAATCCTCTTACAAG
This sequence comes from Ceratopteris richardii, assembly GCA_020310875.1. Classification (NCBI taxonomy): domain Eukaryota; kingdom Viridiplantae; phylum Streptophyta; class Polypodiopsida; order Polypodiales; family Pteridaceae; genus Ceratopteris; species Ceratopteris richardii. Next base: position 117,214,239 of record CM035423.1, on the reverse strand, counting down.
GAGTGGTCTAACTCACAATAGGTCTAGCCCCAACACCATACATGGACTAATCTAAGACTAAAGGATAGGACATAAATACAGTAGGTAGACGGACACAAAAGCTTTAAACAGGTTCATACAACATAAGGACCCCTTCATCAACATAGAGATGAATATTATAAATGAGTGCCAAACGATTTCCTATATAGATGCTAGGTGTCCACATGGGTGGCTTTGCACATACAAAGGTGATCCATGGTGGAGGACAAAAGTACCCCTGGCAATGAATGGTATGTACGCCACAAAATTACCTATTCTTCTTAGAAGGGGAGGGTCCCCATAGGTGTTTGCCCATTGAGTGTAGGCAATATCTTGGACACATCCAACCCCACATGGTCGATTACCTCTAAGCCATGCCACTTTCCTTGGGTGATAGCCTATTGGGCACATTATGGGTGACCTCTTTACACTCCTTGGGTGACTACCATTGCTGGTTGGACGACTAGTCTCTTTGGGAGCCATACAAATTGGGTGGTCACGTCTTATAAAACATCACATTTGGGCAAAACTTCTTGTTGCTTGGGAAAAATCCACTTGCTATCCTTGCTGAGCATTAGATTGCAACCCCCTTTGCTTGGGTGACCTTATAGTTTGCTCTAACTCCACTTTGGGTGACAACATCCATAGCTAAGGTGACTTCTCTTTCTAATGCATCAACCTTGGGCTAACTTACCATAATATGATAGTTTATGGGCACTTATGGGTGACTTCCATATGCGTCTTTACATCAATCTTCTCTACACATGTTCATCAACTAGGAAACCTTCACCTCTAGTTCCTCGGTGATACCAGTGATTGTCCTTCTCTTCTTACCAACCCCCATGGATGACCCCATCTCTTGGACTAGTTATCTTCGTGAGTACATCTAGTTTCCCCCTCCACTTGCATGAGCCAAATTGATATTAACTGAGTCGGGAAACCATAACACAATGCCCTTGGATGACTGTACCCCTTTGGCCATACTAATTGGGCAACCATCTGTTAAAAACTCTGTTCCTGAGCTGATTGTATCTAGTAAGCTAATAGTGAACAGGGTGACTAAAAGGGTTCTTGGGTTAACAAGAATCTGTAAACAAAATTCGTTTTGTATTTTCCCACTCCTTAGATTTAAATAATCAATATAGTAAATTATAGAACCAATCCTGCCACCATTATCTTATTTGCCGTAGATTATCTCTGAGTATATATGCAAGGCTAATCTCTTCAACACATTCTATCAATTATGAATTAACTCAAAAATATATATATCCACACACCTTAGTGTCTGACCATACAATGCTAACACCTAATTCACTTAGAACCAATCCTACGCAACAACTATGATTAAATGACTACCGAAATGAATCACAAAACCATACCACCTTATTGTTCAAGAGAGATTCCCGACATGATTTAATTAATCACCCCAATGAAAGATTAAAAACTTATCTAACAAATCAGGGATGCCATACTGAACAAAGCAAAACTACGATTTGAGAAATTACAGTCTACACCATGCTTATTCCATGACGCGCAGTCCGATGGACTCACTATGTGTCTGATGGAGTGACACGAGTACGAACTTTTTTGTATTAATTTAGAAAGGGTTAGAACATTTTGGCCAATACGGTGCTTCATCGAAGAATATGAAATATTACAAATACAGTAATCCAGCAACCTAACACTGGCACGCATGATGGAATCGAACCTGATACATACTAATCTTCATTTATAATTCCCTATATATACATTGTGCATGCCTCTTCAAAACTTCTTTTAATCTTTTTCTGCAATGCCCTGAGCACCTTCTGTACATGCTCTGGATCAAGTAATTGGACATCCGAGCTAGAAGAACTGGAAGCCATGGCTTGGTTGATTATATGCTGACTCTACTCCTGCAAAAATGCTTCTTGTAAATAAAAGTCATTCTTTAAGGCAGCACAACACCGGAATTTGCTGTCATTGACTTCAACTTCAATTCTTTTGAGCTTTTCAGTTTGAATTCCTAGCTAGTTCTCAAGACATTGCATTTGGTGAGACTAGAATTCAATGGTCTTGAAGTACGCCTGCCTCTCCTTCTGGGTAGCTTCCAGCTGTTTTTTTAGCTTGATAGAGACACCTACTTCAGTTATCAAGGCTTGAGCTTTTTGAAATAACTCCTCCTTAGTCATTGCCAGTTTGGTCTCCCATTGGACATCTTTGGCATGCATTTTTGTGTAGGTGTGCTCCAATGTCATTACATTTTCTGATGTAACCCCCAAAATTCACCCCATTCGAGCTAGGGCTACATCTTTTTCGATGAGGGCTTTTTGTAATTGGACTAGCTTGCTAGCTTGAGAGGCCACCTGTTGTTATAGATGTGCTTCATTTGCTCAAAGGCTCAATACTTCTTCCTGGAGAGGGGCAATATCTGCTTCAAGAAGATTTAGCTTATGCTAAAACTCTTGCCAAATTGGCTACTTTTTGGTGATCATCTAGGATGGAACGACATTGGAGACGAATATCAAATAATGACCAATGTTGGCTAATTCATGAATGGAGGGTCGAGGGTGCGTGGGCAACATTATAAGGGAAAGCCTCTGTAGAATGACCAACCATGTCACAGATAGCACAATAGATTTGATTAAGTGCACAATTGGTCTCTACATGGCTAGGATTTTTGCATTTCGTACAATAAACCTGCTTCAAGGGGTCATCACTTTTACTTTTACCAGAATTCATCCATTCCAAGTCTTCTGTAAATCCCCCAAATTGATGCTCCAATTGTAATGCCATTGCTATAACTTCATCTAATGTCATACCACTGACACAACAAATGATCATGAATTATCTTAACTGCAGGTTTAGGCCATTAATAAACCATTGTGTAATAACATCATTGGAGAGATTTGCATTATCTTGTGGCAGGTTTCATAAATGTGTGCAGAAAAGGGTAGCATAATCCTCGATGCTCTAATTCAATTTTTGCATGTTGTTTTGTAAGTAATCAAATATTTATTGGGCATTCTTCTTCAATATGAAACGTTGTAGAAATGCATTCTTTACATTGTCATACCACCAGAAATGGTTAAGTTCAAACTCGGTGAGCTATCATGCCGCTTCATTAACTAAGGTTGAGTGAAATACTATGACTTTATATGTTGGATCCTTTGGGTTGTTCAACACTGTGTAATTAATTTTGAAGGTACATATGTGTGCATCCGGGTCATCTCCTGGGAATCCACCAAATTTGGCAAATGTTAACCCCATAGTTGGTTGTGTCCAAGAACCAACGGATTGTGTATGTTCCATGGGTTTTGGATTTAAATCTACTGGTTGTTCTGGTTCACGGGTATCTATTGGTTCTTCTGGCCATTCTGACTCATGGATATCTACTGATTCCGATTTACGGTGGAGGAACAAGCTTTTGGGAAATTTAAGGTTTAATTTTCGGACTAGATCCCACTCATCAGATAGGAAATCAGAGTAGAGAGCCTTTTTATCACTCCAAAATCTTGGGAGTTCCTTCTCTCCTATGGCAAATTCTTCATCGTGGAATCTGGACCAACCTTAAGGCTAGCAAACTTTGTGGGATGCCCCCTTGGTGCAAATGCTGCTTTCGGTCCATCGACGATGTTTCTCACATCTTCTTTACTTGTCCCAACTCCAACAAGCTCTGGCGGATTGTCGAAAAAAAATGGACTTAAAAAACATATCAGCTGGAAACAAGCTTTGTTGGGAGAAGCGATCGGTTTCTCCACGACTCTTTGGAATGCCATCAGAGGGGAGGCCCTATGGAAGATCTGGAGGGAAAGATGTGCTTTCAACTTTGGTGACTCCCCCAAAGATTGGTCGATTGAGAAATCATTGTTCCTTCTGGGCAAAAGAATTGCTAACTGTAAGAATACCCCCCCCCCCCTTCAAGCATCATCAAGTGCTCCTTTTGATCAACAACAAGCTTAAACCCAAGTGGGCCCTGCACGAGGGTGATGAGAGGGCGATTAACCTTCTTTATAATGCCATCTAAACTCTATAAAAGTTGCCCCTGCTCTATGGCATTCGGGGGATCATGTGGGCACTAGTCCCCTTCTCTTGTACTTTTCTTTTATTTAATTCAAGTCCGCAAGAGTAGGCTAAGGCTGAACTTCCTTTATTAAAAAAAAAAACTTGGAGAAGAATGGACTGCAAGGTTGCATAGATTCAAGCCAAGTGGTCAAGGAGAAGAGGTGACATGTGGATTCTTTGCACCTACAAGTATGGTAGTTGAGCGTACATAGAATGTACTTTTCTTGTCTTTATCATATTCTTCTGAAAACACCCATCCTCAAAGTACCCACAACATGATACAAGGAAAATACTAACCTACTCTCAAGATCTTGCTAACCTGAAGAATTATATATCTAAATTATTTATTTTGACATCGATGAACTTCAACAGATTTGTGCTTGTGATCTTTTAAGAACGTAAAGATCCTTTTTTACCTGTATATTTACTATTTTAACTCAAGTGACTATCGGCTTGATAATGGCTCTCCATATTTTGAATTTTGAGTGCCTGATAATTATAAATATGAACTAGATATCTTTTACAAATTTTCAAGTTTTTTTTGTTAGCTACACAAAACGCTTTGAATCTCCTCAATCCAATCTCCTTAGCTCAAATTATAATCAGAACTTTTGCACAATGTTAAGAAGATATCGACCTATAGATTTGCCTCTTTTGCCCTAATATTTCATTGAAAATCCCACACTTCAACCTTCACCAAGCTCTAATACCAATGAAGGAATTTTTGAACTAAAAAAGAAGAACAAGGATGAGATGGAGGGAGACCAAGGAGACATAAAAATTTCCACACTTTCATGGGATCCTTCAAACCCACATAATTATCATATGAGGCAATCACATATAGAAGATATATGTATATTAATATAGAGGTAGTGTTACATGGACCTTACATTCTTAACAGAGAATGTGATACGCGAAATCCATGGAAAGGTATCCTTAGGCTCTAATAATCCCTACATTTTAGGGATTCCTCCTATATTTTTTGTCAACGTATCACAAGTCAAAGGGAGCTCTTTCCTTGGGCACCTTAGTCTCCACTACCTTTGGGAGCTCCACCATTGCTCTCAAAATATCGATCGTCTATTATATAGTCAAAGAGTTCTCCATTAACAACCTCTGCATGCACCTCATCACACACAAGCTTCATGTTTTCCTTGACCTCCCTAAACTCTTTCACTTTTCCCTTCTCGAGCTCTTCCATGAGTGTTGATATATTTTGGTAGTGATGTATGAACACACATAGGACAACCAGTACACTTTTTTCCCTCTTTATGAGGTATCCCTCCCCTTGAATATATGCATATAACCCGAATACTAACTTATCTTTGTACATTCACTTCGTAATACAATCATTGTTGTTTTGATCTCCAAGGTTCTTCTTTTTCCTTGTGTTCTTGAAGTGTTTCTGTACTTCTCAAACTCCAACAATTGGTATCAAAGCAAGTTGTTGCCTTCTTTGGGGCATCATTGACACCCTTCCCGTCACAATGTTAGAAACACATGAAAATTGGTGATCATACTGGGTGTGATTAGGATTAGAAAATAGCTCTACTTTGTGGTATCAAAATTTTGATTTGAGCTTGTTTTGATCTCCAAATGCACTATCACAATTCTTTTATAATACGATTTTTTTTCCTTTTGTGCCAAACATATATACATTTTTTAGTTTTCCAAAACAAAAATCCAAAAGTCCACTACAAGTCTAGTGATGATAAGGTATTTGTGTTCCTTTTTTTGAGATAAAGTCAATTTTCTACATCAAGGTATTTAGTCACTAGCCATGGCCAAAAGTAATTATGTATTCCATCGGTTCATTGTTGAGGATAAGTTGCATGGTTCTAATTACCCATTGTGGTCATAGATGTTGCATCATCTATTGGTAGCAAAAGGTTTGTGGAATATTATGGATGGTTTTGGAAAACATCCTCCTACACCTACAAATAAAGTATCAAAGGTGATGTAGATGTAATGAAGATGATGAGCTTCAATTTCATAGTCTAGCCATGGTTCTTGTTGGTCCTACTATAAAGAAATTTTTTTTCAATGGTGGAGATGCACATGCATATGCATTGATAGCTTTGTTTGCCAAATGTTCCTTTATCCCTCACATTCACTCTTGCAAAATAGCAATATATGCTTAAGCTACTCTTATAACACTATACAAGGCAAGAAACGAGGCTCATGCTGCTTATCTCTAGAAACATTTGGAGAGTGAGCATACAAATGAGGGAGATTCAATGGACACTTTCTTAAAAAGAAAAAGGATTTGAAAGAGAAAATGAATTTTTGTTGATGAAATCTTGTTAAATAGTTCATTTGTGCACACTGTTCTCAATGACCTTCTTGATTCCTCTCAGATTTTCACTTATAATCTTTGGTTGATGATGAGAGGAAATCCAAATGCCTTAACCTTTGATGAGTTAGTCTTTGTTTAGCTGCAAGAAGATTAGTCTAGGTAGAATAGGTCAATTATTATGTTTTAGATGAAGCTCTCTTAGAGATTAAAAAGGAAATGGTAAATGGATCTCATCTACTAGTAAACAAAATATACGAGCACTATACAATGAAAGAAGCAATACAAAGATGACAAGAAAAGAGAAAAGATGAAATAATTTTGAAATTATTGTAACAAACATTATCATTTCATTAAGAGTTTTCATAAACTTGCTGCAAAAGAGGAAAAGACAAAAGAGGCTTGAATGATTGTTGTAGAATACACCTAAAACAAATTCTGCTAATCTTTTCTTTTTCCAAAAGGAAGTTCAAAAAGAGAAAATCTGTGAATCCTATTCAAAATGAAGAATGGATGTTTACTGCTCATTGCAACTATCAAACATCCTCTCAAAAGTTGTGTATGTATGTATTAGACTCAAGTGTTTGTTACTTTGATAATGGTGTAGGCAAATATATTACCTCAGAGTGCGATTTCTTCACTTCACTTGAGCCTACTCCTACAAGGAATGTTGTCACATGTGCTAACAACTCCTCTTATCCTATCATGGAAGTTGGAAAGATCATTCTTACTACTACTAATGGTAACTCCTTCACACTATAAGATGCCTTATATGTGCCAAGGATCATTCTTGGCTAGTGCTAAAACTAAATTATTAGTTTCAGCACTATACAAGATTGGCTTAGTTGATAAAACTGATGTTATGATTGCTTCTTTCATTCCATATCATGCGTTGTATAAGCTCATTCATTATCATTGGAACTAAAAGGGTATACAAGCAAAAATGAAATTCAAATGAAAGAGTTGATAGGCATAACGCTAGGCTTGTTTCCAAAGGTTATGATCAAGACAAAGGCATTAATTTTGATAAGACTCTTTTTTTCTACCTATCAAGTGATCTCCTCAAATTTTCTACTAAAAGGGCTCAATCGTCGATGATGAAATGACTTTTTGGATACAATCTCAGATCAAACTACATGGAGAGTAAAGTGTCAATATGTCTTCCTAGCTAAATATGCTATTAAGATAATCATTCTCCTCTCTTTATCATATGTAGCTCCATTTGGTTCAATACATGTATGTCACGTGAGACTCGTGTGATCCCACATGTGCTCTCCTCTAAGGGATGATTCACACACTCCTTAGATTATGTTGAATACATAATATTTTTCTTCCCTTAATCCTACTTTTGTCCTAAAAAATGGTGTTGGAAGATCCTAATTAATAAGAAAACGATTATAGGAGGTAGTCCCAGTGAACCTCATGTATCTAGTTGCATGGTCATTCTCCATGGTGTTTCCCTGTATCCTTCTCCTTAAGAAGTCTCTTGAAAATGCAACATAAAGGTGGGAGACCACATCTTAAGGATGCTAACCTGCTCCCATGCAGCACTATCCTCTAAGATATCATTCGATTTTATTAGGAAATCTTTGTATAGGTGACTCCTCATGCATTTCTTATGAATGTGTAGTATCCTCTCATGCTCATGGGGAATAGATTGAACAACATAGGCTCTATTACCTCATTGAAAGAAATGGGGTTCTTAGATTCACCTAGTCTTATTGTAAAGAAAATCATGTGAAATATTGGATGGATATGGCTAGTCTTTAGAAGTAGGATTTGCTAAGACATATTCCCTATTCTCTAAAGTATTGGGAATGTTCCACAATACCTAGGAGATAGTTTTGGCCAAGGTCCCTTCTTCATGGTTTCAAACCTAGAGGGAACTCTAAGATAAACTTGCTCTCCTACCTCAAAGTTGATTTCACTCCTTTGAGGGTGAGCATAGGCTCTAGCCTTCTCTTGAGCTCTCCCAAAGTTATCCTTAGCAAGCCCAAGTATATCGTTAATCTCTTCCAATTGTTTCTTTGTAGCTTGAATTTTCTCATGTTGCAATCCTACTAGATAAGTAGCTCTTGTTTGAAACCCATACATAAGCATAAATGGCCTATTCCCAATGGAAGATTGCTTTTCACACTATTATATGAAAAAATCTACTTTAGATAATTACTCTTCCCAAGAAGATTTCGTTTCATTTACATATGCTTGAAGCATATCTTCTAGGATTCTATTAACCCTCTCTATTTGCCCATCCTTATATGGATGATCATCCATACTAATGCTAATTTTAGTATCAAAAATTTTGAAGAAGACTCTCCAAAAGTGGCTAGTACACTTTCTATCCCAATCTGAGGCAATGTGTAATGAAAGACCATACAACTGTTATAGGTTCTCAACAAACAACTTAGCCAACTCAGGTGTCTTCAGTATGCTACATGTCAAAATAAACCTAACCATCTTGGTTAACCAATCCACACTTACCCTGACCAAGTTGTGCCCTCTTTGTTTCTTGGATAATCCTACTATAAAGTCCATGAAGATAATCTCCAACTTCCCATGGCAATATCAATGGGCGGAGAAGATTTCCAAGCTTTGATCTCTCAACTTTATTGGCATTGAATTTTTGTGCAATAAAATACATACTCTAGAACTTCCTTATGAATTTTAGGCCAGTAAGATTGCTTCTTAACAATATCATTGCTTCTTAACAATATCATAAGTCTTACTAACTCATGGGTGTCCACTAGGTGTGTTATGATGCTCATGCAATATATTCCATATCATCTCAAGACATCTAGGGACACATACCCCATCTTTATACAATAGATATCAATCATGGATATAATTGTTCTTCCACTTGAATTTCTTTTGAGTACCTATTAATATCCCATCCTCATTGGAAACCCATGTGTTAGGATCTCCTTTCTCTATGACATCCCAAATCTTGAAATGAGTAGGATAAATCCTACATTTCTAGTTGATGGATTCAAGTAGGTCAATAGTGATTTGAGTAAAACTTGGTCCATCGAGCATAGACATGTGGCTAAGTGAATTAGTCACCACATTAAACTTTCCATTCCTATACCTAAGCTTGTACTCAAACTCTTGAAGGGTCTCTGCCCATTGATCCTCACAACCTTTAAGTTTTGTTTGATTAGAGAGCCATTTAATGATCTCTTGATAAAAAACTATTGTAACCTTGAAACCATATAAATCATGATGCCACTTCTTCAAAGCATGGACAATTGCATAAACCTCCTTCTCATAGAGGAACTAATTTTTCTAAGCCGTATCTAGTTTGTTTCTCTCAAAAGTGATTGTTTGATGATCTTGAACTAAAGCAACTTATATCGTAATATCACTCGTGTCAATCTTAACCAAAAGGGGCTTATTGGGATCTACTATATGCAAGCATGGAGTTATAGAAATTGCTACCCTTTATTTTTTGTATATTTTGCTTCTTTTTATCTATCCAATGAATGTCTCACCCTCTTTTTTTAAGCTATCTTCCAAGTCTCTACTAGGTGGTCAGTCCATGATAGCCCATAATTTCTCGGATACATCTGGATTTCCATCTTGGGATACTATATGCCCAAGGTATATAACCTCTATTTTGAAAAGAATCACACTGTGACTCCTTGGGAGTGAATTTTCCCATACCACTTGGAATATTTTCCTCAATCTCCAAATGTTCCTCTTCTAGTTTACTATATATCAGATACCAATGTTGGAAATTGAACTCACAACCTCCCAACTAGGAGTATGATGGACTAAACACTTGCCCCAGAAACCATGTGTGAAGATCACTTCCTAATCCTCTCTCTTAAGGTGTGGTTCATCCACCACCTACTAGGATTATCTCGCATTCCCTGCTCAAAATGAGCATAGAACTCATGCTCACTTATGGGCCCTCCACCTAACATGATAGGCCTTTTTGCAAGTTTGGGTGTCTCCACTAGCCTCAAATCATAGTGTCTGGACGTATCCAGCCTGCTTTAGTGCCCAAATGAACATGAGCCTTCATTCTTAGCTACCTTTAGACCCATCTATGGTCAAGCATATCCCAAGTGCCCACAGTTTAGGCTCCTTAACTCCATGTTGTCCAAGTTCTTGAACTAGTCTCTAATACCAATGCTATCTACATCTCGATGATCTTCCCCATTTCGATACTAAAAGGGCTCAACTCTCAATGATGAAGACGACTTGTTGGCTACAATCTTGGATCAAACTACATGAAGACTAAAATGCCAATATGTCCTCCCAACCATGTATGCTCTTCAAATAATCCTTCTTCTCTCTATAACATATGGAGCTCTATTCACTTTACACATGGGTGCCACATGGAACTCTAAGTGTGATCCCATATGTGCTCTCCTTGATGCCTTGATTCACACATCCCTTCTCATATGCTCAATGTATAACACTGTTTTGTCCACATGTAGAATGACCATGATGTTGAAATGAAGAAGCACTACTCCTACTCTATTACTATTCAAACATTGAACAAGCGATGGAGAAAGGAACAAATGAAATGAAAAGGTAATGAAAGAATTAATATGGAAATGACTTACATAGATTGCTCTATGAGCATAGAGACTCCATGAGGAGAGGAGCACACTCATGGCAATGGACTATAGTGGTCTTGCTTATATGGAGTTTGGGATAATTGCCTTGCATCTAGGATAAATGGACTTTCATGAGAATGATTTAGAGTTTTGAGAAAAGGGTGGAGCATGGAACTCTCAACACCCCCCTTCATGTGATGAATCTTTTGTTTCTAATGTGGGGAACTAGTTACATGTCATCACTTAGTCCATTGTTTTTTTATGTAAGGACATTTGGGGTCCTTGGACATAACTTGGACATATGGGATCCAATTTTGGGACATATGGCATACCTTGTTTCTCATGGACATATAGCATACATGTGATATTGGTTCCATGGACATATTGGATCCATGATGGTGGGACATATGGAATCTTTGGGATCTAGGGACATATGGGATCCATAGAGATATACTTGAAGATTTGATATTGAAGCCTTTTTGTGGGGATCTGGGGACGTATGGGAACTCTAGATATAGAGGGTTTACAACATGGGGTAGGTAGTGTGTTTGATCCATTTTCCACATTTGATTTTGTTTGTAGCATGTGAGATCCGTTGTTGGGATCCCGGGGTGTCTTTCACGTTGTGTTGTAGAATCTTTGGTTCTCCACTTCGTGGGCTTAGCTTTGAGCTTTGTAGGGCTTTTTTCATTTCCTTGAAAGGGTTGTGAAACACTATGCTTTATGAGATAAATATTTGAGAGATGATGTGAGTGAGAAAGTGCCATAAACACAATGCATGATATTCCTAAGAGAAGGTCTTACCTTTTAGGTGATAGTGTGTAATCCCGTACAAAGACTCATAATTGCATGCCAATACAAAAGGCTTGATACCTTAACCTTTTGAGAAAACGTAATTCATGAGTTCTTAATTATGTATATGGCATTTGAATAAAATCCATCATTTTGAATTCCAACTTCCGATTTCTTTAAATATTTAAAGGAAGCCAAATGACAGAGCGTGCCTCTTTGTGATTAGGCATTCACAAAGTTTTTTGATGGTTCCATCAATTGCTATAAAAATCTCTTTTTAAATAGTAGAGGCTTTTCTACCTGGATCATAACACCATCATCGAGAGTGAAGTGCATCAGATGAGCATGTCACATGCTTCCTTATACATGTGTGAATTTGCACTTTTCTCCTCAATTGCACAAACTTCATCCGCAAAGTATGAAAGGTCCCCTTCATAGTTGCTTCTCATTAAGTTTGTTTCATCATCAAGAAAGGAGGAGTTTATAGATTTCTTGGGTTCGGATTTTCCATGTATATTAGGCTTGACATTAGTGCTTATGCATGGTACTACAACTTATCTATGTTTCTCTTTACCATCAGCCAGCCTCCAATGAAGAAAAACATCATTCAACAATGAGGAGCAGCCTATGTCTACCTCCTCCAAATAACAGGTGGGCACAAGATGTCTTCTTCATCTCACTTTATGGCCTTTCGCCCGAGAGTGCTACAACTTGTTGAGTGTAGGTGCATTATTGATAGCTCTAGCATGCTTGATTGCACACAAAGTCATGGGTTGTCATCTGTTAGTCATGAACATTTGGTGCAAGTGTATAATGACGCAGAAGAAGCAAGGCAATGATGGTTTGCTATGCATGCACACTGTCTGATGATTTGACACAAGTGTACTTACCACTCGTTGCTTTAGTAGTGCAGTTATAAGGATGTAAGATGAGGATTCTTTCAGGATGATAGAATCTTGTTTCAAGGTTATTGTACTGGTGAAATGATTTCGCTTTAGATTGAGATTGCTTTTATTTAAAGTGACAGAAGCCACAAATACATCGATGATGATCAAGGAAAAAAGTTCTTATAAGCCCTTCTTATTGAAGAGTAGAGTGCTTAGTCGAAGCACATTATTTTCTAGAAAAGAGGCCTCAAAGATGCAAGAATAATAAACAAAGGATGCAAAATATGGAGGACTAACTATGCATTTTTCAACAAATCTCCATCAGATATTGGCATTTGTTGCAACTCTTTGCATTTCTCTTTCTATTTCGCCCCATGGACACCTCCCTTCCCTTTATTCTGATGTATGATCTACTATAACAATTTTCGAATGTGATCCCCTCCCCATTCGCAACATTCATGTTCCAATCCTTTTGTTAGCGTGCCTACCACTACCAATCCAAGCATTGTCACCATAAGACCACTTTCTTCCTAGTCTCAACCCCTATTTTAATGTCTCTTCTCTAAAGTGAAGTGCATAGACTCCAGATACATGTGGAACCCCCCTTATGATTTTTGAGAGCCCTACAAAGAATATCCCCTTGAATTGCATACAACATAAAGAAGCAAGTCCAAAGATCATTATGGAAGAAGCAAGTCCACAGGTGGAATGAACTTTGGGCCACAAATTTAACAAGGTAGCCAATGTTGACCGGAGGCTTATAAAGAAGCCCGATCCTCTCCCATGGAGACGAGATGTCGATGAACAAAGCCCACCAGCATGTATTATAGTATACTTAGCCAACAGAAACTTAAAAACATCCCATAGGTGGTTTGATAGAGCTTTGGCCTCTTGAGGTGGAGGTCCAAAATTCAACCCCCTAGCTGAACATGTAATGGCATTGGCTAGTTTAAACGAGTTGCAACCTGTTCATATAGAATAATACATTTTGATCCTAGCAAATGGTACATTTTGTTGATCCTTGCAAACAGCGTATGGTTTTGGAATTGCGCGTAACTTTATTCAACAGTTGATTGTGTGTGTATCGGTGCGCGTGCATGGTAATGTCTATATTTGGTTTTAGAAAAATAGCTTGAAAGCTCAGAAAACTAGCGAAGTATCCCTGAGATTCTCATACGTAAAACACAGTTGGAGAATTGTTATCTTTGTCATCTTTGGACATGCATTCAGGTTTAGAGCTTTCAACACAAGCATCTCTACACATCGAACTTCTGAAGTTTATACGTCTGTTCAAGAGAGCTTGTTAATAAATGCACCCATGACGAATAGGCCGAGAGTATACATATGACTCACATGTGCACACGCACAGAGACACAGTAGATATATGCATTGTATTGGTGAGCTTCAAGAAGGTTTTGTATTGTGCGTGCACGATGTGCGCTGAAGCCTGAAGGCGGGGTAATCGCACCCAGTTTTCGGAATGAACAGGCCAATTTTTTGCAGAATGTGGTTTATTCAAGCAGCCATATAGAAAATCGACACATAGGGAGGCACACGAGAAATTCTTCGGCTTGCTATCTTATAACCCCCACATTGTGTTATGTTTATGCTCTTCTAAACACCGTTTCCACAAACCATCGAGCTTAATTTCATTCGAACATTTGATCAACTGTAATAAGCTGAATGTTGAAAACTGCTAAATATGGAGTTAAACATTAATTATCAATGACTTCACCATGTGGTTGAAGAATTCAAGAAGACAATCATCAAAACAGGAGATTCAAGTGCAGTCGTTGAATCAAAGTTGATAGATTAAAGCCCTGAACGCCCAGATCAGTACATGCTAATTGTCATACAGAAAATAAAAAACATAATCTTTGATTGAACATAGAAATTTCAAAATATTCGCCACTTATTGGAGCAAAGATATACAAAGAACACTCTGAATGTTGTAATTTCTACATTGCTTTTCCTGTCACCTACAGTTGTATACACTCCAGCGGCTTCTGCTTAACTTGCCGCTGGAATATTGGTGATAGAAGCTTTTGAACTTTCTTCTTCAAACAAGAAAGAACTAAGTTCAGCAGTGGTTTGAGGCAAGTACCTGCAAATTTCCTACGAAAGAGGAATGTACCATTTCTCCTGAGAGGCAACATATGCATTGCAATCTCTGGATATTGTAATTTCTACATTGTTTTTCCTGTCATGTACTGTTGTATACACTCCAGCGGCTGCGGCTTAACTTGCCACTGCACTGTTGGTGGTAGAAGCTTTTTAACTTTATTCTTCAAACAAGAATGGAGTAAGTTTTAGCAGTGGTTTGAGGCAAGTCCCTGCAAATTTCCTACCGAAGAGGAATGTACCATTTCTCCTCAGAGACGAGATTAGTTCCTGTGTAATCTGCTGCTCCTGGTATGTACGAGGGTGTCCATTCTTAGCTATCACGCTCCAATCCACGTTCGTGACCGTAAAGCGCGTTGCACAGTTCCCATCAGTCATGTCTATTAATGTCGGAAAGTAGTGCTCTTCTACAAAACAATCATTTTTGTATGAACAAGGAGTGCTGAACTTGCTCCAGATCATACTGTCTGAGACTATCGATAATGTGTGATTACGTGTAAGAATGAAAAACTGCGAGCCTACTCGAAAGTTCGAAAATGGAACCTCAGGAAGCATGACGGCCGCTCCTCCTCGTGATGCATAACGACTTGGAAGTGTTGGTCCTTCCCTTAGAATCTCGATGAAACTCTTGTCGGACGCGATAAGACGATCATAGACCGTTGCGAAGCTCCGCAAAGGAATGCAGCTGTCAGAAATGACAGCAAAGTACTGATTGAAGGGATCATCGAGAAGCGCATTTGCTAGAAGACGGCGCATCGCTGCTGCAAGACTGGGCGCTCCGCGCTCAGTAATGCCGGGAGGAATGAGACGCCCCCAGAAGACACCCGAGTTGTTGCGATCAAACACACCTACACGGAAAGGGTCTAAATGCACATAGATGTTGTAAAGGTCTTCATGACCATGAAAGAATCGGTTCCAAAGAGGCAGAAAAGCCAGCTTTCCCCTTGTTAGGAACATGAAGGCGACCTTCGGCTTACCGCCGCTGGCAACGAGGCTATAACTTTTCTGACATGCAGAATTTGGAGCTAGTTGAGGCGAAAGGGAAGTGGAAGAAGCTGATGAATCAGATTCAGGTGAAAAGCTGAAAGCTACCGAACGGTTAGCCTTTCTTTTTTTGTCTGTTTCCATTGCATGTATTCGCTTCATCTCCGTAGAAATCGCCCTTTCCAACAATTCTTCGTCCGACCAGCTATGAAACAACTTCGAGCCCCTGTCATCGAATCCGTTGCATAATTCTGCGCAAGAACTTGGCAACTCCTGATACTTGGGGGTTGAAGCACAACTCGTGAAATCAATGGAGCTTTTAAGCAAGCTGTAGAACGCGACAGAGAAAAAAGCAGTAGCACTAGAAAAACACACAAGGTAGAGGATGAGCATAATTTGATGCGCCATGATTGAGGCAACGATGCTGAACGAAACACTGAAAACAAAGAAATACAAGCTGCGTGAACAATCTAAGATCAATCGAAGATGACCGCACGGCTGCTAAAAATATTATCTGCTGGATCATCGCAGACGATCGAGCAGACCCCAAGGATCTATGGGCAGACAGGCAGAATGGCAATTTCGTTGCCCTCTCATGATTCGAAAACACGGTCGTCTGTCTCGTCTTCTGCCGGAAATTATCAGAAGGTGATGGCTCATATGATAATGGAAGCTTCACAAAATTGTGGGAATCCCAAGTGGTTTCTAAAGAGGGTTGCCATAGCTATTGTAGTATCAAGAGAGGTTAAAACCGGACAAGCTTGTCCCAGGCTGCTTGGTTGCGTGGTTGGGCCTTTCGCCTTTTCAGGCGGGGGCGAGGGTTCAACCCCCACCAACAACATGTAAGGGACATATTATCATGGAAAGTTGTATCTTGTGGCTGATGTGTCACCGTTTGTCCTGCTACGCGATAGTTATGACCGTAGTCAAACCCAGCTATGTAAACCCCTGTTCTTGTAGGATAAGGGGGGTCCCATGTACCTCCCATAGGTATTATGCCCTTCCTTGTACAGTTGCAATTTCAAAGTTAAAGCCTCGAGGAGTAATCTTTGGTTGAACCTCCATTAAAAAAAAAAAAAAGGGAGAAGCTTACATTTTGAGCATTATAATACCGAAGGCAATGGATGGTTTTGTTGACACGCCTCCATTAAAAAAAAAAAAAGGGAGAAGCTTACATTTTGAGCATTATAATACCGAAGGCAATGGATGGTTTTGTTGACACAGAGAGCCAAAATGGAGAACACATGATGCATTGGATCATGCTGATTGCTGAAAATTATAGATCAGAAATTGAACATGCCAAGAAATGCACACAAAAAGTCAAAATATTTTTACATCTTTCCTTGCTTCCAAAGAATACCATTGACATTGTTTTCAAGAATACCATTGACATTGCTGCCTTTGAAGGGTTTCCTGTTTACACACTATTTTCAAATGAATTTCAGCAAAAGATCTGATTTTTTTTATAGCCAAGTGTTAACTTTTCCAAGTTTCTATCAGGTCACCATGTAGAGACTCATCACTGCAAGTGAGGAAAAGGAACTCATAGTTCATGGTGAGGAGACTTACATATGTGAAGCGATGTATTGAAAGAGCAAAGATGCTTTGGAAAATATGGTGGGTTTGGTAAATTAGAAAAATATATGTAATCATATTTCATACTCACAGGTTTGGACAGAATACTGTGTAGAAATAATGCAAGACATTAAAAATCGAGCATTTTTAGTTGTAAAATCAATAAAAAGACCACTTATCACGCTCTATTCCTAAAGAGTTTTCTAAACTATTCGGTGAGTAAAACCACTTGTAACTAATTGTGGCTATCTCTAATATAGCTACTGATTAATATAGCTCACATGCATACTAACTCGGTCATCCTATAACTAATTTGATTCCTCTTAGACTTGTTAAGTTACTCTTCTAGTTGGTTAGAGTAAAAGAAGCTTGTAAATAGCTCAAAGTAAATCTAGCGGATCAAAATTCAAATGAATTTTTTCTCATTTCGTTATTTATGAAGATACCCCTATGGTGAACATTCTCATTCCTTTCAAACATAATGATTTTTTTCTCTAGTCATTTTTTTGTAGCATAGCAGATATGTCCTTGTAGAAGCTAAGTTGCCCAAGTGAAGCAAATCCAACAAGGTTACTTACCACAAGGCAAGCACCAAGTCCCCAAGCCCATGACAAGGTGTCACCCAAGGAGAGGTAGTGAGAAAACTACTAGCCAAGGCTTAGTACAATACAAAGAATGGTAATCGCCAAGTTGGGCACCAAGTGATGTGTTACGCCATCGGATTATTATATTTGTAATCTCTCATATTTTTCAATGAAGCGCCATATTGGCCTAAATGTTGTAATCCTTTCTAAATTAATACAAAAAAGGTCATACTTGTGTCACTCCATCAAACACAGGGCGAGTCCATCGGAATGTGCATGGTGGAGTAAGCGTGGTGTAGACTATAATTTCTCAAATCGTTGTTCTATTTTGTTCTGTACAGTGTTGTTGGTTTGTTAGATAAGTTGTTTTTTTTTTTAAACATAAAGGAAGTTCGCCATTAGCCTACTCTCTCGGACTTGAATTAAATAAAGAAAAGTACAAGAGAAGGGGACTAGTGCCCACGGGACCCCCCAAATCCCACAAAGCAAGGGAAGCTTTTACAGAGCTTAGATGACATTACAAAGAAGGTTAATCACCCTCTCATCACCCTCATGTGGGGCCCACTTGGGTTTAAGCTTGTTATTGATCAGAAGGAGTACTTGATGATGCCTGAAGGGGGGGATTTCTTACAGTCAACAATCCTTTTGCCAAGGAGGAACAACGATTTCTCTATTGACCACTCTTTGAGGGAGTCAACGAAGTTGATAGCACATCTTTCCTGCCAGATTTTCCATAGGACCTCCCCTCTGATGGCGTTCGAGAGAGTCGCGAAGCAGCCGATCGCTTCTCCCAGCAGGGCTTGCTGCCAATTGAGATATTTCTGAAGTCTAATTTTCTTTCCAACCGTCTGCCAGAGTCTGTTGGAGTTGGGGCAGGTAAAGAAGATGTGTGAGACATCTTCGATAGACCGGTGGCAGCATTTGCACTAGGGAGGAATCCCACAAAATTTGCTAGCCTTAAGGTTGGTCCAGCTCAAATGACAGATGAGGCTAGTGCAAGTATTAATAGGTCTGTAGAGTGTAGTTCAGGGCCAAGTACCCCTATTGAACAACTTATTACACTTTTTGATTTCTATGAGGGGGTGCTAGACAGCCATGAACTTCATATCCCACCGCAGTCGCGTCCACGACAAACACCACTTCTTGTTGAGGTTAGCTTGGTAATCGATGGTTTCTTTGATGTTTGGGATTTTTATTAGGCAATTACCATTGTGCCATCTAAGACCAAGCAGGCTCGGTGTGTCGTGCCCCATGAGAAGTGGAACTTTAGAGCGGTCCCAGGTAAGATGTCTGCTTTGCAAAGTATTCCATTCTTCATAGGAAATGTTGATGCTAGGGTCAATGTCCTCTAAGTTGACCCACTGGTCGGCGTCTTGTTTCCAAAGATGTTTCCATTTTTTGAAGCCTTTGTTCCATAGCCTCTTGGCATTCCGAATGTTCCAAGATTCCACGATCCGGATTCCGTTCTTCTCCAAGGTGGAAGCACCAACCACATCTTCACTAATTACTTGCAATTGTCTTCTTAGAATAGTGAAACTAGAAGTCTGAGTTGTTTTTTTCTTGTTTGTACTAGAAAACGTGGCAGAATAATATTATGATAGTGGAGAATGTCTCACTATACCCCTTTTCCTTCATTTGAAGCCTTTCTACTTTACCTCTCCAAGTTCTATCAGTTAAGTTCCACTTGAATGCACACTTTTCACAATAAACACAATTGCATTTCTTGCTCTTTACTTTATTCACTCATATGTGCACTTTCTTCTTCTCATACATATGTGCACTTTACCTTTTGTCCATATGTCCCTTCCAAGTTCTCGACCATCGACATGCAACCCACTCCTTGGCACATTATCTAACACTAATCACACATAGTGACTAGAGAGCAAGAGTGGGGGAAATGGGTGCACTTTCTAGAGTGCATTGACAAGGGGGTTTGGGGTGGGAGGGCAAAGGGAAAAAGAGTAGGAGGGTAGGAATGGGGTAGCAATGCAATGTTGGGGGGGGGAGGGGGGCGCAAAAGGAAAATGAGCAGGAGGTGGGGAACGAGGATAACAATATAGATGTTGGGGACAAGGGAGTGGTAAGGGGCAACGGAGAGGTAGGGGCAGGGAAAAAGAAGAAAAAAACATCAAAATGGGCCTATAGAGGGGGTGCATGTGAAACATCTGGAATGTATGGGCGTGGGAGATGCAATATGCGATATGAAAACGTGGTTAGAGAAAACATCATGTGAAAACACCAAAATTATGAAAAGTTGTTAGCAAAACCATCTGAAGTGAAGTGTAGAGGAAGGAGATAGGGTTTAGACTAAAGTCTTAAACTAAGGTTTTGGAGACGGTTAGAGAGAGAGAGAGAGAGAGAGAGAGAGAGAGAGAGAGAGAGAGAGAGAGAGAGAGAGAGAGAGGATTATTTAATTGATTGAAGAAAAAAGAGGATTGAGATATGGGGGAGGGTTTGGGTGTTTAACTAAAAATTAACTAAAAAAGCTTACAAAATCAAAAAACAAAATCCTAAGAGATCCATAAAAGCCAATTCAAGATATAAAACTTACTTACGTCCTTCATCATTGAATTTTGCAACTTTCCAATTTTTTATTTTCTTTGGGTTGTGTCGATCCTCCAATTCTCTCCGAGTGTCGTTATAAGCCTTTCCTATTACCTTTGGCATGTTTACATGGTTAACCAAGTTGGTTGGGCATCATGAGTTCCTCTATTTGTAGAAGCTTCCTTGTTTACGCTATCCCTTGCTACTGGTTCCTCTTATGCCACTTGTTCTTGAACTATTCCTCTCCCCTTTCCTCATGTTTGGGCTACAAGAGAAACAATTTCTTCCAATGGACAACCCTAGCTATTAGTGAAGGTAACTTGGGCTACTACGCACACATCCGATGGCTAAGAATGTGATATTCGTAGTCACATGTTTCCGCTTCTCAGCCTCTCCCCTTTCTAACTTTTGGTCCTCGGATATGTCTTTGTCTTCACAACTCTGACCCGGTTGTTTTTCTTTCAGTGCATGCACCTCGTGGAAGAGGAAGTTGTGTGCAACCTCCCTTGAAAGGTCTTGGATGTTATATTTCTTTGTTTCTACTCTTTGGGACCTAGTCCTTTTGCGTTGTAGCCTGATGCATGCCCCTGTGGGGCTTTGGGAAAAGGGTGATACTTCTTATTGCACAGTCTTTCATTTTGATTTTTGTCTTCTTCTTCTTTTGCTCGATTCCCCTCTCTCTGCTACCGCACATCCCCCCTGCTGAACTCTGTCATCCCTGACAGGCTTTGGATGTCGACGAGAGTACGTCTTATATACCTTTTGCTCTATTTCATTTAATAGATTGGCTTCACGTATCATGAGTTGCTTCCATTGTTCGGACTTGACACCATCGTGTGGTGGTTGGCGATGGTCAGCAAAAAACTTAGTTCATAGGGGACTAATCTTGCATCAAATTCGCAGACATCTTTAGGAAGATTTTTGAATCAATCTCAAGAAATCCAGTGAAGAAGGCTTCTTGAAAAGTTTGCATATATGTACTAGGAAGAAACATGAGTCGTGAATAATAGGCCATAATTGTTAGTCTACTTGGCATAACAGAAAGGTCAAAGACTAAAACATCTGTGCCTTGATTGATTCCAATAAAATTAAAAAATGTGTACTCTGCATGCTTGAATACTTTGAGTACAGTGAGAATCATGCTGAGTATTTTGTTAGTCACTTTGACAGTGAGGTTAGGAACTTTTGCATATCGAGATAACCCAAATTCTATTGTTTTGATCATGTATTCTTTCGTAGGCAAATAATTGTGGGGTGGGCTCAGAAGAAATGGAAAATTGAGCCATTGTGTATTTAGTTTACCTTGACTTTGTAATTCCCAAAATTCTGGCCAATATCGTCGACATGGCATAGGACAAAATGCGGGGTTAACTTGTAATAAATACAGTGCCTTCTGGCACTGAACCCACAATGTTGGATTTCTTTCCAGAAGTTTTCTCCTCCATATAGGATCAGCAGTGTCAAATTGTTCTTGAGTGTATAGAAAGGTGTCTGCTTTGAAGTTTAGCTGCTCATTTGGATCCTTTCCCGTAGTCTTCTTAATATACATTCGAGTTTGTTCTTTCACAATGCCATACGGGATATTGAAGGGCTTCATGATTGCCTCTAAATCTTTGCTCTTAATTTTAGCTTCCTTCATGAATTTTACGACTTCGTTTTCAAAATTCTCGGTAAGCTGAGACACCTGTAGTGCTCGCTCTTTCTCACTTAATTCTGTAGTATACGACATTGGGTGATCATCATACTCCTCAATACTTGGTCCTGTTATTGGTGAAAACAATTGGGCGAGAAAGAGGTTACTGGAAGAACAAGGAGTTAGACTAGACAACAACAACAAGATCATATAAGAATAAGAAGTCAGACTAAACAGCAACAACAAAAAGATCATGTAAGTTTCGCTGAAGACTTTGAGATTCATGATATTTTGGAACTTACGACTCTTGAAGATGAGCCTGCATGTGTTAAAGATGCACTTAACATTCCTATTTGGAGAAAAGGGATGCAAGAAGAGACTGATTATATTCATAAGAATCAAACTCGGTAGCTATGTGAGTTACCAGAGGGAAAGAAGACTATAGGTGTAAAATGGATCTTCAAAATCAAAAGGAAAGTAGATGGTACTATTGACAAGTACAAAGCCAGATTAGTTGTCAAAGGATATGCACAACAAAAAGGTATCGATTATGATGAGACATTCGCTCCTACGTCTAGGATGATTTTTATTAGGTCAATACTTGCTTTAGCAGCACATTTTGGTTGGCATATATATCAACTTGACATTAAGACTGCTTTTCTAAACGGTTATTTACACGAGGATGTGTATATTCAGCAGCTAGAAGGTTTTGAAGAGACAAGTAAAGAACACTTAGTGTGTAAGCTTATAAAAGCTTTGTATGGTTTAAAACATGCACCTAGAGCATGGTATGAAAAGATACATACATATCTTTTATCCATTGGTTTCCATGACTCAGACGCAACTCCAACTCTTTATGTCAAAGCTGAAACAGGTATGATGATTATAGTAATCATTTATGTAGATGATATTATAGTCACAGGTCCTAGAGATGAAGATTTGCAGATGTTCAAAGAACAATTGAAGCAAACATTTGATGTGAATGATTTAGGCATTTTGCATTATTATTTTGGGATTCAGTTTCTGTTTTGAGATGAGTGTATCTATATGACACAACAGAAGTACATTGAGAAACTTTTGGAAAGGTTTCAGATGAGTGATTCTAAACCTATGCAAACCCCTATGGATCAGAATGCATCTTTATAGATGGTAGTAGATGCAGAATCATTTGATGCTACTTTATATAGTCAAGCAGTTGGTTACTTGATATATCTGTGTGATACACGTCCTAATATACAATTTGTAGTTTCTCAAGTATCAAGGTTCATGCAAAATCCAATAGTGCTACATTGGAAAGCAGTAAAGCCGATCTTTCGATATTTGAAGGGAACTTCAAATTATGCTATGGTATTTTCAAAATCTATACATTTGTTACTAAAAGGATTTTCAGATTGTGATTGGGCAGGTGATAGAGACACAAGAAGAAGTACTAGTGGATTTTGTTTTTATCTTGGAGATTGTCTTATCTCATGGCTTTCGAAGAGACAACCCACTATTGCCACTTCATCATATGAAGCTGAATATCGTGCAACATTTATAGCTATTCTAGAGTCAGTTTGGTTGCAAAAGATTTTCAGTTATGTGAGAGTACATGAACCCATTTAGATATTTTCAGATAGCCAGAGTGTTATAGCTATAGCAAAGAATCTAGTGCATCATGCAAGGACAAAGCATATAGAGGTACATTACCACTATATTCGAGAGTAGATAGCTAAGAAGCACATTGAGCTAGTTTATGTTCCTTCTAGTGAGAATGTTGCAGATATTTTTACCAACGCAATGACTAGAGATAGTCATGAGAAGATTTGCAGGTTACTGAAGCTTGTACCATTGTGACATTGAAGGAGGGATTGTTGGACTCAATGTCTATATGGTCCAATAGCATCTTTAGAAGTTGAATCTTCAAGTCGCAGATGTGCCACAATGGATCACCGCGTATGAATATGTATTTAGAAGACTCATACAAGAAGTAATATCGGGCAGCATGGATAGAACGTCAATCTTTCAAAAAAACCACCTGTGTTTGATTTTAGTCGATAGCAACTTTCGGAAGTTTGTTTTTGAAAATCAATTTCGGAAAAAGCAATAGCGAGTGGTGCCATTTTTGCGATGTTGTTTTTGAGGAGGCTTTTTGTTAGCGATCAATATTGATCGTAGTTTTGTTTTTAGATAGCTCTTGGTAGTGTTTTTCATTGGAGTTCACAACCTATATAAAGAAGCATTGTCTCATTGTTGAGATATCACTCATCAAGCAATCCTCTCAAGGAGATCAAGGAGGAGTCTCACACACTTGGAGGAGATCATCACACAAAGATCTCAAGCTAGAGTTTGAAGATTCTGAAGCTTTGGAGGTGAAGTTTTGGTGAAGGAGAGGCTACTCTCTTGGAGCAAGAATTCTTCTACAAGGTGGTGGTAACTATCTTTTGTGAGTTAACCTTATATTTTGTTTTTAGGGTTTCAATACCCTAATCTCAAAATTAGGGTTGGTTGATTTACAATTACACTATTATGTGAGAATAAGGTTAGCTTCGTTGCTCATTCACTTCACACACTTAGATTATTTCACCATAATCTAAATTTTGTATCATCATCTTCTTGGATATTCTTCCATTAGTGAGTGCACCACTTTATATGGTTGAGCAGCCCATGTTGTAATTTGGACATCTATTTTTTAGTGAGTAAGCATCCAACTTATGTTCTCTATCCTTGTCTCAAGATCTCTTTCTTTCTATCTCTCACTTATCATCTTAATTACTTAAGTGTGTATGCTCAAAAGGTTTTACTTTGGAATGATCCTAGGGCCCCAAATTCCAATGCTTCTTTTAGTGATGGTACATAATGAGCCAAGGCTCTCTTTCTTTCTATCTCTCACTTATCATCTTAATTAATTAAGTGTGTATGCTCAAAAGGTTTTAGTTTGGAACGATCCTGGGGCCCCAAATTCCAATAGATATTCTGGGGACCACGATACCTAGGTATCGCTATACACCACCAACATGAGGATATGATGATACACGATACACAAGGTCATGATACATGAAACGTACATATCATGATACACAACCAACATGATACACAATACCTTAGTGTCATGATACGAGCCAGTCACGATACACGATACATGGGGATTGGTGACACATGACACACGAGGATCGACGCACAAGGATCAATGATACATGATACTAGAGTGTTGGTGATACATGACACATGAGAACTTGTGACACATGATGCCTGAGTGTCGGTGATACATGACACACGAGAACTCATGATACACGATACCTGAGTGTCGATGACACACGACACCAAAGTATCGGTGATACACGACACCAAAGTATCGGTGATACACGACACCAAAGTATCGGCGATAGATAATACCAAAGTATCGGTGATACTCAACCAGAGAACACACGATAGCAAGGTGTCACGATACATGGGGAGTAAGAGGTATCAACAATACACGATACCTTCCAGGTATTACTATACACTAGAATTCAAGTATCGCAATACTTGAACTCGATCGATCACAATACTTGGGCTTAACTCACTCACATTAAAAGATTTTTTGAAAATTTTTACACCTAGTGATCCTTGTGCTCTGGTCTTTCCCCTATGTGCTTATGGAAAACAAAAACTCTCTCTACCCCATAGTACTTGCCCCGGGATAGTGATCACGTCTGCTGTCATGTCTTTAGAGTTTTTAACTTGATTTTTTCAGTAGATTCTAGGTGTTCTCACCTCATTGATGTTTTCTCTTGATTCTCTCCTTGCTTAGCTTCCCTCTAAAGCCACAAGTGCACATGATCACTCAATCACGATACATGTCTTCTGCTCTCCACGATACTTGCCTAAACAAGTGATTTTTGCAAATGACTTTCTTGGCTTTTATACCCTAGGCTCACCCAAGGTTGATAGGTACAGAAAGAAAATAATTTTTTTTTTGGATTTTGGGAAGTCTACATACCTACACTAGTCTCCTCTCCTCTTCCTACTCTCTACTCCTACTCACTCTCTCTCCTAAGTCTACTAACTTACTACACACACTTTCCAAGTGCAAAGTAATAAGAGCAAAAGGGTTTGACTTATGAAAGCAGAGCATTCACCTCTTCACAACTCGTATCTTCTCCTAAGAGCTCTTACCATCATGTGAGCACCTCGGTTGGACTCCTACTTCCCCGACAATGGCACCAAAAAATGTGTGTACCTGAGCAAGAACTTAGGGACTTGCGACAAAAGAGACTATACCTCTATCACCTACAAGTACATATAGTGGGGATCACACATTTTAATTATCAATCAGAGAAGTATCTTAAACCTAACCGAGTGTATGAGTACTTGCACATTAGTAAAGGAAGTGGACTAGCTTTGGTCAAATGCAAATGAGTGTCATCATGGACATTCATCAATCTCACAAGTGCACATGGTTTCACGATACATGAAACAACAATAAGCACAAAAATGGACTTTTCTCTTAGCTCCAAACTCGGAATATAGTCAATAGCATGTTCCTTTCAAAGCTTTCAATGAGACACATCCAATGGTGTACTCTTGTCTGATTCTGACAATTCTACTTCAAGATATGGGCAAAAACAGAGCTGTGCAACTCACTTAGTTTCACCACACACCTCCTCACGCCTCACAGACACATCACACACTTCAAAAAAGCTATGAATTCAGTAGACAACACTTCCATGTACTCATTCCAAGCTACAAACACACATGCAAGCTCACAAACAAGAAGATGCAAGAAGAAGAAGAAGAAGAAAATTCAAAAATCAGAGCTCTCCTACTCACAATGGCAAAAAGTCTGTACAAAGTGTCATCAAATGACTTATATACATGTGCCCTAAAAAATGGTCCTTTCACACAAGAGACTAGCACTTTATTGTAGAAACCCTAATTTCTATTTACAAGGATTATTATACATTGCTTGGGATTTGTGCATTTAGAGGACTTTTTTAGTGCATTTACATGTCTTTCATGAGATTTCCATAAGCATTTGAAGAAGAAAAAATGTGCCCATAATTTTGAAAATTTTGGGGCTCCTGTTTAGTGCTCTATTTTCTCTACAACAATCTCCCCCTCTTTGTCTCTGTCGTCCCTTGATAGGCTTTGCTTCATGTCTTCATTTGATGTGCTAATTCAGGCTGCCATGCACGCATCCAATGACTAATAATGTGATATTCTTAGTCACGCGTTTCCGCTTCTCAGCCTCTCCCCTTTCTAACTTTTGGCACTCAGATATGTCTTCGTCTTCACAACTCTGACCTGGTTGATTTTTTGTTTCCACTCTTCGGGACCTGGTCCTTTTGTGTTGTAACATGATGCGTGCCCTACGGGGGTTTGGGCAGAGGGTGATACTTCTTATTACACGGTCTTTTGTTTTGATTTTCCTCTTCTTCTTCTTTTGTTGGATTCCCTTGTCTCTGCTACCATATACACTTAATGAAGGCATCTATTATCCTTACTCTTTAAATTTGGATATAAAAATTTATTCAGATGCAGATGGGGAAGGAGCAAAGGATGGTACAGGAAGTACCTCTAGATACTTAGCATTTGCAGGTTCAGAATTGGTGTTATGGAGTTCCAAGAAGCAACCAAGAGTGGCCTTATCTTCAACTAAACCAGAATATAGAGATCTAACTATTGCAACTCAAGAAGCAATATGGCTCAAGGAGTTGTACTCAGATTTGGGACTTGTAAGTTCCAAACCTCATTTACTTGGAGATAATGTAAGCTCCATGCATCTAGTTGCAAATCCATTTTTTCAAGCCATGCGTAACTTTGAATGATTCATGAGGTAAATATTCATGATTTGTATTTCTCCCTAATCTAGGGTTTTCTTGATATTCTTCTATGGATAATACTTTTTTCTTTTCTTTGGTATCTTCCATTTATACCTCTATTAGGTATTGTTCCTCTGAATTGAACTCAGGATCCATTTCTATGCTCTTGTGGTCCTCCTTCCATAATCTAAGATAGCTTTGGTCATATATCCTTGGAAAGTGTTTGGAAGGCATGCATTCCCTTCGTCTCCCTCACTAAAGGATCCATCTTTTTTTACAAGTATTTTGATTATAGATGTTTTCTCTACTTTGTCCTCCTTGGTTTGTGGGTTTGGTTCTTCCAAGTCTCAATGTTTAGCTAATATTTTCCAAAATTGTGGTATAAGTTGCAACAGTTCTTCTAGGGTTATGGAACATTGCACTTTGGTCCTCTTCGATTCTTGTAAAGTGTTCGATGCTTCTTCTAAGGATTTTTTCTCTTTGCCTCTTATCATTGGTGCGTGAAAGAATTCTAATCTTTGCTTATACTCTCTAGTGTAGTTTAGAAGTGTAGTCAGGCTAATTGCCACCTCTTGCTTGTGATCTAGGTTAGATAACTCCTCATAATCTACTTCTTGTTCCATCATATGGTTCTTAGAAGCATCTAATTCACAAAAGGAGGGATCTCTTCTTCAGTCTTCTTCCATGTATCTTCTTGAACTCTATCCATAGGTCTTGTGGCCAATTAGCTTCCACTTCCGAAATTAGAGAATTTCTCTCCTCACTCTTGTAACCTAGTTCTTCTTCAATTTCCCTGGCTTGGGTAGATTCCTTTTGTTGTGAGCTGAGGGTTTCTATACATCCCTGAAATTTTTCTTCTAGTATTTTAGTCTTCAGGAGGGTTGGTATTGACTGTTCTAGCACGGTCTAAGCAATTTCAATTAATTTCTTGCATATTTCGAGTCTTTCTTATTCAAGATCTCCTCCGGGATAAGTTCTTTCATGTTGCTCTAGACTAGGTCCGATCTTTACTATAGACTTATAAGATTTTAACCACATATTTAGGTCTTCAAGCATAGGATCTGCTAGAATTGATCCTATCTCTTTCTTTGTTTGTTTCTTAGTCACCACATTCATATTCCTATTTGCTGAATTACTTATTTTGGGTTTAGTCTCTTTTACCATCTTTTCCTTCTCTTGAGCCCTTTTTTTAATCCAGTTGTTTTTTATCTTTTCTCGCCTTTTCTTCCATCTTTGAGTTTTTTTAGTCTTGAAGTGTTTTCTGGCTCTTCCAAGGCTTCTATGATTTGGGTTGAAGACTCTAGTTCATCATCATTCTTAGGACTATATTCCTTTTGTTTTTTCAAGATTTCCCTTGTTTTTGCCCTAGTAATGGCTTTTAGTGGGACAATGTACTCCTTGTCACTTTCAAAGGATTCTATCATCTCAATAACATTGATTTGTGTCATGGATGAAGCTTTATTAGGGTTTTTATGGCAATCTCTAAACAAATGTTCCTTGCCACAATCGTTCTTAACTGAGGTGGTGCGAATGGTCTTGACTATCAATTGTAAGGGCAATTTTCAGTGTTGTGATTCATATAATTCTATTAAATGTGACAATATAGAGTTGGTTCTTGGGCTTGTTCCCTATTGTTTTGGTATGGTTGTAGGTGAACCTGTCCTCCTCTTACACATGCATGAGATGGGTGATCACCTCCATAGTGCATACAACTTCTTAGCAAAGGCATCCTCCTGGGAAGGTTCTTAGAATTCTTTTATCCTTGGACACTTAACGTCTTGTCCACTAACTCTACTAGCTCTTCTATGTTCTTCGTTTGTGAAGCTGTGTTACTAGATGTATCTTTGGATTTGGTGGGATTATGTTGGATCTTCCAGTCGTCGGCTAGGTTGTCTTCCAAATCTATACATTACCTTAGACAATCACTAAGTGTCTGAATTCATTTCACATAAACTAAGATTCTTAAGGTCCCATTGGTCAAGCCATCTAAGAATACAGATATCATCTCTTGCTGAGAGGGTCCCTCTGTCAAGGGGCACCTGTACACATATTGGTTGAATCATCAAGCTACCAACTTTACAGATTCATTAGGAGCGTATTTGAATCTATGGAAGGAAGAGGAGTTATGTTTAATACCCATCTTTATGAATTCAGCAATAAACTCTTCAAATAACTATTCCATATTCACAAAGCAATTGGGATCTAATGAGTGGAACTAGGTCAAAGCAGTTCCAGTAAGACTGAGACCAAGGGACTCATATTGGATGAAGAAATCATCCACCTATTAAGCATGTAATGCTTGCTTAAAGTTGACCTAATATTAGCATAGTTCGTGTTGTAAACAATATTGCTAAACCATCATTGAACCAACCTAGCATGCCGCAATTATGCATCAGCCATGTGATCATAAGGGTTTCTTGAACCATTAATAGGATTTCTTACACACTTGGCTACTTGGATTGGTCTTAGTCTTCTGCCTACCTCAAGGGGTATAGGGACTATAAGAATTACATGATGCACACCTAGTCCTACACCTTGTGGGGGGCTCAAAGGAAAAGGGGTTCTATTCATAATTCCACTTCTTGGATTGGTATGATGTAGATTATTAGTTCATATCATTGAGAATTGCACGTGGCCTCACTCACATAGTTTATTGAGTGGTTTGCCTTAAGGATGAATTTTCATTACTCTACTGTGTCCTAAGAGGGCTCTGAGAAGTGGTTGCCTCGTCTCTAGGGGGGAACACTAGTAGCCCCAAGTACCTCATTCTTGATTTGTTAAGTTCATCAAGAGGCCAATATCTTATTTTATTCTAGTCTAGGTAGGTAACTCTAGAAGAGTCTTTTGGATCATATAGCTCGTAGATAGTGACAGGGTTGATGCCTTCTCCCCGTATGGGTGAAGTGGCAAAGTGGCTTGTAGCAATTTGTCAAGTCTACTTACCATGTAAACATCCATTACATCATTGTCCTAAGGGATTTTGTATCCTCTCCACACATTTGTTATTAATGATTTTCCTTTAGGAGTGGTCACCATTTCTCCACAATGGTCCTAGTGGGATTCAGGTTCCTCTACTTCTCCTATCTCATTAATTCCCTCTAGGTGATGCATCACTACATATATTTGCCCTAGTTTATCCATATAGAGTCCTCCTTCATAATTTATAGCCAGTCTTGGCACAATCTTCGAGTCTGTAGAGTTCTTCATTCTTGCCACATACCTATTGAGGTCGTCTAGGGAGATAGGCAGTCCATGCACATAAGTGGAACCATATTGTAAGGATGTCCTATATTCTCCTTCTATTATGGACATGAGCTTGGACAAAGGCACTGAGTTATGCATGTCTTTAGAGGCCATGATTGAGTCTCCTTTTGAGTCACTAGATGTGTCCGAATAGATGGAATGGACACTCTTTTGGGTAACACTTCCCACTGATGAAATCACACTTCTTCAACTCCTTAGTACACGTCCTGACCTTAGGTTCATTCATAGGTAGGCCACTTATGATTTCCTTAGGATGATCTCTCAACCCTAGGAATGGTTGACTTCACTAATTAAGCACTATAAATTCTCAATTTTCACTTCTAAGACAAATTACAAAGGTTTCTATTTTTCCACGATTCATGATTTAGGATGTAATTATGATACATGATACTCCAACTTATCCCACTACACGATACTTAGATTTCATGATAGAATGCTTGAATTGAACACGATACATGATACAGGATGTAATGGCGATACCCAATACTTGAATTGAGTTGATACACGATACTCGAGAAAACCACAATACACGATACTTAAAGTGCATGATCCGATACTCGCACTTTCCATAATACATGATACACTAGGATATCAGTGATACATGATACAAAACTTAGTGATACATGATGCTATCCCTAGATAGATGTTGGTGTATTTTATCCAAGCCTAATGCTTGATCATTCATAAATGTAAAGCATTAATTATGCACACTCTCAGTGAGAGAGACATAGAAACATGCTCTTTGAAGAAACTTGTTGCCATGTTAGGCATGAATTACGAGATGACTTAGGAGTGATTGATTAGCTAGATTATTCCTCAAGTTTAGGGGAACTTTTAGGTACAACCCATCCAAGATTTGAATTCAAATATCACTATATAAACACCTATGTGTAGTCACGGATTAGAGCAGCACTTAGAGCTACATTTTGGAGAGATTTTGATCAAGCACCAAGCCATAATTGAATCACACATTGTTCTTCTCCTTCCCAAGCTCCATGTCCATTCATAGTATGTACAATATGTTCAATACAGATTGATTTTCAAGTTATACTTTGAAGTTGTTCTTATCTGCTCCTACAGGTTCATATTCTCATTTTCAGTCAACTTCAGTGAGTGATTTATTTGTGTATACTTAATCTTTTGTTGAGATTTAAATTGGTATAGGTAATTTGATAAGTTTATTTTCATCATACAATTTTTCATCATCATTTGTTTTCTACTCTTTAAACTACATTCATTTGAAGCTAACTAGGTATAATGGCAAGCTAACTCCTAAAATGTCGGGATGATACCTCTATGTTGCTAGATTGATCACTTTCAGTATGGTTCATTGAAAATCATCAAATTTGTTGCTTTAGATTCAATATCTATCTAATTAAAAGTGTGCAAAAGATCTCTATTCACCTTTCAGCAGGCTGTGAGCTTTGAGTTAATTTCTAGAGTGCAATCCATCCCAAAATAGCAAGTTTTTTGCTTCATCCATTTTGTATCAACTAGTGTGTTTTGATGAATCCATTTGAGATTGATACTGCAAAAGCACTAGGATGGTTTATATGCATCCTTACCAAGCTTAAGGTGTCCACTTATCATCTCTAAAGTTATGTTGGTAGGTGTAGAGTAGGTTTTGCAACACGAGGCACATCTTGAAGTGTATGACCCATCTACCTTCACAGTGGTATCAAAGCAAAGTTAAATCAATATGGGAGATGGATTTCCTTCCAACATTGACAAATTGGATAGAAAAAACTAATCATTTTGGTCTTTGAGGATGGAGGCCTACCTTCAAGGTAGAAATCTATCTGGATACATATCTAAAGATGAAGTCATGCCAACAATGAGAAGCAAAGGACAAACATCACATGAAGAGCAAGAAAGTCTTACAAATTGGTTCTCAAAGCATGCACTGTCTAGGTCCTACATCTTAAACTCAATCTTTGATTTTATCTTACCTCATGTGATAGGATGCAAGACCTCAAGAGAAACTTGGAAAGCACTTGCTTCCTTCTTCTCTTCAAATACCAGAGCAAGGAAGAACCAGCTATGGATGGAGTTTACTACCTTGAAGAAAAGTCCCAAGCAAAGTGTGACACATTATGTCTCCAAAATGAAGGAGATCTCTGATCAGTTAGGAAGCATTGGAGATGTAATTGAAGAAGAGCAAATCATAAGTCAAATCATCAATGGAATCAAGGCTAATGACAAGTGGGAATCTTTCACAACTTCCATAGACCTATACATGGACATGCAAGTGCTTGACCTCAACACTCTTATGGGCCAACACGTCACACATGAAATCAAGAAATTCTAGAGGAAGAGGATTGAATAGAGGTGGCTATAGATCAAATAGAGGCAGGTACAATGGAGGAAACAACAACAACAACTACTACTTCAACAATAATAATCATCAAAATGGATATAGAGGAAGAAAGGAGTACAACAAGGATAATCAAGATCAAAGTCAAGAAGACTCGCTACTCCTCATGAACCTATCATTGAAGCAAGGTAAGGATGATGATCATGTTTTCTATATTGACTCAGGGTGCTCAAATCATGTATCAAGAAACATAGCATTGCTCTTTCATTTAGAAGATCCCAAAAATAAACATGAAGTGCAGACAGGTGATGATACAAGACATTCAGTGGAGAAAGTAGGTAATGTCAAGACATTAGATGGCAACATGAATCGTCTAAGCAAGTTTTTGTATGTACATACCATAACCAAAAATTTGATAAGTGCGAAGAATTGCCAAGGGACAAAAGACAGGAAAACTCTTCACCTTTGAAGCGTTGGACACCAAGAGCATAGCATTATTTAGCTATGGATCTCAAACACTCTCTGAATTCGAGGTATGGCACAAAAGGCTTGTTCATATTGGTGAGAGAACTTTGAAATAAATTTGCAGGGATCAAAGTATACTTGGATTGCCCAACATCACAAAACAACATATGATATACAAGTGTGGAGCTTGTCAATTTGACAAAGCTCATAGATAACCCTTCAATAGGAAAGGCTATATCCATCAGGAATTATTGGATCTTGTCCACACAGATGTGTGGGGTCCAAGCAAAGAACCTTCTATTCCAGGTTCAAAACATTATCTATCTTTTATTGATGGTTGCAACACATGGACAATTTTGTAGTTCATGATCATAAAGATGAAGTCTTCAATTGTTTGAAAAAGTATCTTGCTCTTGTAGAAAATAAAATAGGTAGATGTCTCAAGAAGCTTAGATCAGATGGTGGTGGAGAATACTCTCAACTAAATTTGATGCTTTTCTACAAGAAAGATGCATAAAAAGAAAGGTAGCAACCAGATACACACCTGAACTCAATGGAGTAGCTGAAAGAAGGAACATAACAATAGTTGAGGCAGCAGGATCCATGCTCAATGAAAAGGGTTTATCCATTTATCTTTGGGCAAAGGCTACATCAACATCCATATACCTTGTAAATAGACTTCCATCAAAGTCTTTAGATGGTATTACTCCGTAGGAGGTATGGAAGGGAAGAAGGCCAAATCTAGAGCATTGCAATATCTTTCGATGTCTAGCTTATGCTCACATACCTTCTCAAATAAGAGGGAAATTGGATCCCAAAGCAGAGAAGTGTATCTTTATTGGATATGATCAAAACCAAAAAGGATACAAATTGTATAATCCCTCTAACAATTTTTTTTTTAGTTAGTAGGAATGTAGTCTTTGATGGAAATAAATCTTGGTTTGATGATGATAGGAAAGTGAAGCTACCCTATGACTTGGAAGAAGACTTTCCATCTCGTCCAACAAAGGAACCAAAGCATCACGAAGATAGTGACTCTGAAGATGACTTGACAAATTTAGAGAAATTGAAGCTATGGAAGAACAAAGGGAAGGCTAAGGTGCATGATCTAGCTCAAGGATCAGGAAGCTCTCATCAACCACTCAAAAGATCAATGAGATAGAAAAAGAAACCAGAGAGATACGGATTTGACACCTCTTTTGTTAGAAAGCATTCAGTTTATATGGCCAAGGACTCCAAAAATGAAGAACCAACATCATATGAAGAAGCTCAAATCAAGAAAGAATGGAGAGAAGCAATGGATGAAGAAATTGAAGCCATCATGGACAATGACACATGGGAACTTGTTCCTAGCAAGCCATCAATGAAGGTAATTGGATCAAGGTGGATCTATAAAGTAAAAAGGAATTCAGATGGTAGTATAGTAGTCAAGGGATTTTCCCAAACCCATGTCATAGACTATGAAGAGAACTTCTCACATGTTGCTAAAATGCGTACCATTAGAGTACT
>CM035423.1:117168864-117173864 GCA_020310875.1 Ceratopteris richardii | reverse complement strand
ACATACACACATGCATGCATACATACATACACACATATACACACATGCATACATACACACACATATACACACACACATACATACACACACATATACACACATGCATACATACACACACATACACATATACACACATGGATACATTCATACACACACATACATACACACATACACAGATATACACACACATATATGATTTCAATATAGATAAATAAATATGAAAAAGCTAGTGTTTTAATTAAATATATAAAAATATGATTTTAAGGTTTTTTTCACATCAAATATATAAAAATAGGATTAGGGTTTTTAGGCTATTTACACATGCATACACATATACTTATACACATTTATATATATACACATATATGCATACACATATATATACAAATGCATATACATATATACATGTTTTAGGTCTAGGTCTTTACGATTAGGGTTTTAGGATTTTTACACATGCATAAAATATATACACACATACACATATAATACATATAAACATGTATATACACATGCATACATAGATATACATATTTTAGGTCTAGATCTTTAGGATTAGGGTTCTAGGGTTTTTACATACATATAATTCAATTAAATTTATATAAGAAAAAAATAAAGAAAAAATTAAGAAAAAAAATCTGAATATATAAATAAATATATATATAAAATAGGATAATTGTATAGGTAAATAAATATGAAAAGAGGTAGTGTTTTAAATAAATTAATTAATTATATATAATTAAATATATAAAAATAGGATTTTAAGGTTTTTTATCAAAGTCAATATATATACACATACACATACACATATATATATATACACATACACATACACATATATATATACACATGCATACAAAAATATACATATTTTAGGTCTAGATCTTTAGGATTAGGGTTTTAGGGCTTTTACATACATATAATTCAATTAAATTTATATAAAGAAAAAATTAAGACAAAAATCTGAATATATATATATATATATATATATATATATATATATATATATATATATATATATATATATATATATATATATATATATATATATATATATATATATATATATATATATATATATATATATATATATATATATATATACATATACTTATATATATATATATATATATATATAATAGGATAATTGTATAGATAAATAAATATGAAAAGAGCTAGTGTTTTAAATAAATAAATTAAATATATGAAAATAGGTTTAATTTTAGGTTTTTTATCAAAGTAAATATATATACACATACACACACACACACACACACACACACACACACACACACACACACACATATATATATATATATATATATATATATATATATATATATATATATATATATATATATATATATATATATATATATATATATATATATATATATATATATATATATATATATGCATACACAAATATACATATTTTAGGTCTAGATCTTTAAGATAAGGTTTTTAGGGTTTTTACATACATATAATTCAATTACATTATATAAAGAAAAAATAAAGAAAAAAGTAAAAAAAAAATCTGAATATATATATAAATATACATATATATAAAAGGATAATTATATAGATAAATAAATATGAAAAGAGCTAGTGTTTTAAATAAATTAATTAAATATATATAATTAAATATATAAAAATAGGATTAATTTAAAGGTTTTTAATGAGAGTAAATATATATACACGTACACATACACATATATATACACATGCATACACACATTTACATGTTTTAGGTCTAGATCTTTACGATTAGGGTTTTTTCACATGCAAAACATATATACACACATACACATACACATATAATACATATATACATGTATATACACATGCATACATAAATATACATATTTTAGGTCTAGATATTTAGGATTAGGGGTTTAGGGTTCTTACATACATATAATACAATTAAATTTTTATAAAGAAAAAATATAGAAGAAATTAAGAAAAAAATCTGAATATATAAACAAATATATATATAAAAGAGGATAATTGTATATATGAATAAATATGAAAAGATCTAGTGTTTTAAATAAATTAAAAAATTATATATAATTAAATATATAAAAATAGGATTTTTCTTATATAAGAATTAGACATATATATAATACATATAACACATATAAATATATATAACACACACACACACACACACACACACACACACACATATATATATATATATATATATATATATATATATATATATATATATATATATATATATATATATATATATATATATATATATATATATATATATATATATATATATATATATATATATATATATATATATATATATATATATATAATAGCATTAGCGTTTTAGGGTTCTTAGGCTTTTTATGATATATAGAAAAAAGTTTTTAGGATTTTTAATATATATATATAAAATTTAGGATTAGGGTTTTATGTTTTTTTAGGTCTTTAGGTCTTCAGGTTTTAGTATTTTAGGTTTAAGTCCTTAGGATTATGATTTTAAGGTTTAATAAAAAAAATCAAACATTCAAAAATGTCCATATTGTATCAGATGGCTAGTTTGGATCCGGAGGAGAGAATGGCATGTCCTTGCACTTAGTGCAAGTATCAAATTATTGAAAACGACAGATTTGTACTGCACATGTTAGAGAGTATGGATCCTTTGATAAAATTCGACTACAAAACCTACGCTACCATTCGCATGGTCCCCCAGGTGAGCAGATGGACCCAAACAACATTGCACGGGTTACCTCTCGTGGATAAAAGAGAACAAAAATGAGTTAGTAGTACAAGCAAGTACTAATAGCATTACATGGAATGAACACATGGAAGAAATGCTTGAAGCATTTTATGAGATGGACGAAGATCATGATGGTGGAGAAGATGTCGAGAGTTTCATGGATGCAATAAAATTTCCACGATCATAATCCGATGAAGAATACAAAAACATGCAAAGACTAGCCCATTTACCACTATAGAATGGAGCAAAGATATCTATACTACGTGCGTTACTCGTGATGCTCAATCTGCAATCCATTTATGGATGGTCAAATAATAGTGTCTTTGAATTGTTGAGGTAAGTGGATTTGAAATAAGCTTTTGTTGTTGTATCAAATTAAATTTTCGTTCTAATTGCTTATTGCAGGCTTCTTAAAGGTCAATTTTTGCCAGAGGGCAATGACATGCCTCCAACACATGGAGGTGCAAACAAAATTTTACAATCCATTGGAATGGACTACACTAAGATTCATGCTTGTCCAAATGATTGCATCCTCTTTCAGAATGAGTATAAGCATCTCCACGTATGTCCAAAGTGTGGAGCAAATACATTTAGAGAAGACCTTGTAGGCGAAGCAATCCCCACAAAGGTTCTTTGCCACTTTCCTATCATTCCACGAATTAAGAAGATGTTTAGATGCAAATCTATAGCTCACTTAATGTCATGGCATGCAAAGAGAAGGTCTACACATGGTGTAATGGGAGTGCCTGCTGACTCTGATGCTTGGAAGCACATAGATAGTAAGTGGCTAGAGTTTGGTAGTGAGCCTCGAAACATACGTCTTGGCCTAGCTATGGATGGAGTAAATCCATTTGGTTTACGTAGCTGTTCATGGAGCACATGGTCTATATGTTTGGTCAATTATAACATCCCACCATGGTTGGCCACAAAGAAAGGTCATTTATTATTAGCTCTTATTGTGCCAGGTAAGTATAAGGTAAAAAACATGGATGTATACCTTGCACCTCTTGTGGAAGAACTGTGCATTTTATGGGATGGGATTATTGTGTGTGACATGTCTCAACCTATAAGAGGACGAGATGTGCGAGTGCAAGGCATACTTATGTGGATGATCCATGATTGGTCTAGTTATGGTGAATGTTCAGGTTTGTCGATTTTGGGTTACCATGCTTGTCCCTTATGCACACCACGACTCCAAGCACGCTATTACAAAGCACTGCGTAAAACCGTCTATGAAGGACACCATAGATATTTTCCTAATGGACATCTTTTATGTGAAGGATAAATTGGTCGACAAGCATAATGCCAAATGAAAGCTAGCGATTGAAAACAAGTGTCGGATTCAGAAAACCCAATCGCTGGCATGAAATGGTTGTCAAATTTTCATAAACTCCCTTATTGGAGTGAATTATTGATCAATCATTTGGTAGACCCAATGCATATTTTTAAGAATGTGGGGGAGATTCTTTGGAAGACTTTGATCGAAAAGAAAGAAAGAAAAGTACAATGGGAGGACTTAGAAGAGCGAGGCCGTATGGAAGAGTTGTGGGCAATTACTAAGCCCAACACAACAGTATCATTACCAAGAGCTCCTTGGATGCTTCATAGGATGGAAGAGCAACAAGTAAAGAAAATAATTTCAGAGTTTCGGACACCTACTGGATGCATGAGGTGTCTAAAGACTACTTTCACAAGAAACGACCATCTTCGAGGGCTCAAGTCTCATGATTGGCACAAGTTTTTATAGTTTGTGCTCCCTGTAGCCTTAAAAGATTGTCTTTCGGAGGATGTGCGAACAACTGTTTATAAAATTAGTTTCTTCGTATGGTGGATCTCTTCGAAAGAGATAAATAGAGATAGCATAGAGAGTGCAAAACTCAATGCTATCGAGGCTTTTTCTATGGAAGATGAAGTTTCAATAGCAAGAACTATCCATAGTTGATGGATGTTCTTCTTAGAGTGCTTTATGAAGACATTAAAAGGGTTTTTTTGATAGAGAGCACGTCCAAAGGGTAGCATGGCAGAGGGATGGATCATACAAGAGTCTCTTGTATTCATAACTGAGTTTCTACGTATGTCGGATCCAGAAATGCCTCACTTATGGAGCGAGGATGAAGATGTTTATCTCGTAGGCGTTAAACCACAAGGTAAAGGGTTACAAAGAAAAATGGATGCAACTTTCAGAGAGAAGGCAATGAAGTTTTGCATAGTTAAATTTAAGCCTATGCAGAAGTGGTTAGAAAAGTATGAGCTTTCCAAGGAGACC